>OZ024932.1:92629709-92843183 GCA_964017235.1 Sabellastarte sp. h YS-2021
ATCCTACACAGCCATTGTATAAACTTATTCTGTACAATATTGATTGTATGTGTCAAAACTCAGTTTAAAAAAAAAGATATTTATATTAACAAATAGCATTTGTTGTTTTTATTTTGTTTGTTGTCTTAATGTGGTTTTGATATTTTAAAACAAGTTGATATTCCTAGTTGTTTTATTGTATCCCCGACGCGAAGCGGGGATACTATGGATTCATCATCGTTGTCGTCCTCGTCCGCAGAGATTTCTTGTTAATTTTGTATTGTTTGAAAACTACAGTGTCACAATAGGTTAATAGATGTATTTAAAGAAATCATCTGGAAGTTCTGTGCTTTAATTGAAAAACGTGTGACGTACTTATTTTTTATATGGTTTAAAATTGTTCTCAGACATTAAAATACTCCCAGCTCATAACTTTCAGTTGGAAGAAACTTACATAACCACTATGCAAAGAACTACAAATACTTTAATGATACTTTGCCTTTTATCATTAAAGGATATAAACCAATTGCATCAGGGATATTGATTTTTGTATAAAAAGTCTGGTTTTTCTTTGTGTATTTATAATTTTTTTACTTTTTCTGATTGGTTAATGTTGAAATCTATGTCTGGATGTATTTAATAAGGTTTATTCACAGTTTGAAGGAGAGTCAAATCTATTCCTGTGCTAGTCTGGTTTCTAGGATGTACTGATCAAATTTCACCAAACATTTTGAATAAAACTGTAGAAGTGTAGAGCTATTTTGGTTATTTCATTTTTTTTGCAAAGAACTCCATAAATATGTCAGCCAGAAGCTGAGGGGATTTATCGATCATTAATCAACTGGGCTGGTGGTCTATGTAACATATCGCCTTTGACTCGCCATAATTTTTGTGAGTTATGATGATTCTCCTGAATTTTAGTTTTAAGGAGTTTGGCCTGCATGTGGGCTATTGTACTGGTTATTTATACCTTGGACTGCCATGATATTGCTGGTTTCACATTGATACTGGGCTCAAGTAAATGCTTGGTACGCCATATCTTGGTCATAAGTCTTTGATGCTAGTCTTTGATACTTCAACTATCAGGTTCAGACTATTACCTGGGTTTACAATTCTTAAAGAATAAGAGAAATTTTTAATGCTGAAAAATTTTTAATTACAGAGAAGCTCTATTGTGTGACCCTCTTTGGAGAGTAGTCATTCAAGACTACAATTTTTTTTTTGAGGGGGGGGGGAGAAAGAAAAAGAAAATTGTAGCAGTGACAGTAGTTAATGAATATGGGCCCCAGTTTGCTGTTCAACCAATTTAATACTCAGGCAATTCATTGTGAAAATATGAGAATACATGGGACAGCTTATTGCAGTATAGAGCGGATATGTTTGCAGTGGTTGTGCTGATAAGAACTGTACACGTGCATTGCAACAACAAGTGGTGGACAAAAATCAATAATTCCAGGACTTGACAAGCCACATATGTTGTGAGTTACTTTCCTATGTGTTTGTAATTTTTACAGAACATTGAAACTTGCAAGAAGACTTAAGTTATTGCATATTACAGTGTTTAAAGCCTCAGTTAGGCTCGATTAATTGGTGTACAATCCTAATGGAATAATGCATAAAGGACATTGCACAAAATTATGTCACTCATTTAAAATGTCACAGAACCTCTATAATTTTCAAAATCTTTTAAAAACTCATTTTAATTGCTCAAAATTTGTATCTTCTATAGTTTTTATACTGAAATTCCCCTGTCAATGTCATAATGAAAGCAAAATTTTTGTTACATTACATATTCAGGTAATAACAGTTCCACACTCTCCCTCTCTATATATACTGACACTTTGCAGTTACAGCAAGGAGTATTTTTAGCTTCCTATGAGAAGCCTCTGCTCCTGAAAATAAATATGGTTGGTCAAGCATTTAAGTTAATAAAATTATAACACATTTGTACTTGATTAGTAGTTGCCAGTGTTCCAATTAGATTAGAAACAAGTTTGTACATTACAAGTGAGACAGTGTAATTTTTGTGATATTTTCAGTGTAGATTTTGTTTTTTGGGGTTTTTTTTTCTTGACAGTGTTCGTTTGTCTGTTTACTTTCATAGTTAATTGTTGCAAAAACAGTATATTGGCAAATATATGTTGTTCATCTGTTGTTTCAAATATTCTTGTATGTTTCACCAGAAATATTAATCATTTTCTTTAATGATCAGTTTTTGCAATTATTGTTGATTTTATCGAAGTAATTTACACTGCTCAGAAAAGTGCATTAAATTCATAGGCCTGAGTGAACAAGTGCTTAACAAGTTAAAATTGCATTTGATCACTTGGGCTGACAGGGTAAGAAATGTAAAATTCGCCACATATCTGAAATTCGCCACATGTGGAAAGACTAATAAAATAAATGAATTAAGGTGAGATTTGTTGAATGTACAGTAAGTTAAGGCTTTTTGTACTGGAACATACCAAGTTTAAGACATAACATCTTTTTTTCATAGAATTAAGTAAGGGTTTTAGAGGTGGCGAAATTCAGATTTCTGGCAAATTTTAGATTCCTTACTTTGCCAATGTGGTGGGATCCAACCTAGCAAAATGATGTGTGTGATGTACTTAGTGTCTCTTCTGATATAACCTTGGCTGTTGTAAGGAACTTGAGAGCCCCTAAATTTGGTATTTAAAAATATGTAAATTTCTTATCTGAGTTACATGAAACAACTTTTATTCCTCTTATATCTGATTACTTTTTTATCCAAACAAGCTTCACAAGCATTTTTTTTGGATAAAATAGTTTTTGCTACAACAGGAATTTACAAACTGCATTTTTGATACCACAGATCTCTGGTAGACTAATGAAAGCTACTACTGGTTAAACTAGGAATCATGTATGTATATATTATTGATCATACATCCCACATCAATGATTTTAAGTGATTAATGTTGGTGATTTACCAATCTTCACGATGATTACAATGTACTGCATTACATTTCATAAGTGTTTAATTTCATTTCTGTTGTCTGCCGAGTGTCTTCATGTCATAGCAAATTTTTTTTTACTGTTTACAAAATTCACCTTCAGTTGTCAATATTATTTTTCTCTTTAATCCTTCCATTGTCACACCCTTCCATTCTAGACCCATCAGGATTGGTTATGGTTCAGCAGTGATGTTGCCATATATCTTATCAGTCATATTAAGCTTTTGAAACTATCCTTGAAGATCTGACTTGTGGCACTCTCGATGTCTGGATTCAGAGTTGTAGTAATGTCTCCTCATGTGCCCCAGGAATGTCCACGTACTGTCTTTAAAAGAGGCAGAATAACTGTGGATTCATCTTGATTGGTCGCCATTATTCATCAGATGTCTTATTACAATTTTCCTCAGTTACCAACACTCTTAAAACTATGGTAGATGTACAATTACCTTCATGAATCCTCCTTTTTATCCTACAGCCTTTAAAAGCTGTGCTGTATTGTTTTTACCCATGACGTCAGGCTTTGAGCCCGGGCAGGCATTGGTACAAATTTTGTATTGGCTGTATCTCAGAAAATCATAAGGTATAGGAACTTAATATGTGATGGGAGACATTGGTTAGGGGGTGTAGGTGTGACCTTGATATGACCTTCCACCTTGCTGTAGTGACCTTGACCATTAAAATATTGTTTGGGGTATACTTCAGAAACCGTAAGGTAAAGGAAGTTTATACTTGATTGGGACATTGGTTGGGGGTATAGGTGTGTATCGCCATGGTGTGACCTTAATTTGACCTTTCAGCTTGCTGTAGTGACTTTGACCTTTGAACTCTTATTTGTGCTATATCTCGGAAATCATAATGTAGAAAGTTGATGCTAAAACATGCGACTCCATTTACACTCCAAAGTTTGATGACTTATGGAGACTTGATAATCATTTACAGTATTAATTAGTTGCCCACTAAGTTGTATTGAGGTCATGAATGTGGGATCTGGGCATTACTATGGTAATACTCGATCACTGGGCAGACATGCATAATTAGAGTCGGATTAGCAGTTCAGAACTATAAAAAGCCTGAATGGTTCTACATTGCTAATTGGACTATAATTTTGCATAAAGTCCCAACCAGTGATGGAATATTACTAATGTAATACAGATGTAAAATTGTGTTCAAATTCAATCTTAAATGGCGTTTTTCATGTAGGTGATAGTTAGGCATACCCTATACAGATTTTTTTTATCCGACAAGTTTTCACCTCTCCACACATCAGAATCATGCACACAAACATGTCTTATTAAAATACAGTATATTTTGTGTTTGTTCACAGGTGTTTCAGTATTGCCAAATATGTGCCACAACTGGTTGTTTTTTTTTTAATTGACCCATTGTGTGGAGTAAGTGTAGACTGTTGGTCCTTTATCCGTAAAAAATGTTCACTATATATTGATATTAATTAATAAAGCTGATGAGCTTGGTCGGTGATGATTAATGCCAAATGAAATTTTAAATCAGTATTAATCTTTCCAGTAGAACCATACTATTGCTAGCATATTAATGGTTGTCACTTTCTTAGTGGAGAAAATTGCAAAATTTTCTTCCAATTGAAATATACAAAGACAATGCATTGTAAATCATTACCAGATGATCCTTGTGTCATACTAGTGTAGAGTAGAACTTTTGCAGTTAAATATTTCAATTTCCTGAGCATTTATAAATTAACATCTGCAGTTATGGGCAATTTCACAAAGTTTTGGAACAATATTTCTACAAAATATTCAGACAATAAGACTTGTATATATCTGCACAAAAAAAATGTTTACTTTTGTTCTAAGTGTTGGATACAGGTTCTGCTTTGATTAACGTCTGATGTGTAGTACTTTACAGATGCAGTTCAACATGTTTCCAATTGTATAAAACTGTAGTCTAGACTTTTGTGACATAAATCACATTCATGTTTCTCTTGGATATACTTTGTATGTAGTTACAGTCTAGGATATTGGCTAGACGCTAAGATGCTAGTGTTAGTTCAGATGTTTTATTCTTGGGACATTCTATAAGTCACTTTTGTGAGTTTCCCCAATACTTGTGTGGGTGTGGATGAGTTACTTTGCCTGTAAAAGTATCTGTCTTTTTAACAGGAAATCAAGGGTTAAGATCATTTTTGCGGGGTCAGATTTGACCTTTGAGCCCTTCTCCAAGATCAAAGAGTAGTATGTACTTTAAAGCCATGGTATGCATTATTTCCTCAAACAAAGACTACTCAGAAAAGTATGCCGATAAATACTTCAAAGAATTAAAATGGCAGTGATAATTGACTCTGAAAGCTACACATTTACAAGGATATAAATGACTTGAATATGTATAATTTTGAAGTGATATGGCTTCAGAAGAGTACAAATCTTTGGATATTTTTTAAAAACTAATCAGGTTGTCATATTTGTCATGTCATACTGAATTTATAACAGAAATTGAATTTTACAGACAATAATACAAAATCTCAACATTGGGTAATTCAGTCACCAGCATTGATTTACTGTGGCTATACAACTGAAAACACAATTGATCAATGAGAATTCTGATCGATTTGCACCGTCTATTGAACTGATTGGGGTAAATCTAACTAACACAGCTGTCTTTGCTATGTATTAATGTCCTGGATATGTTGTGCCATAGCTAGATGTTAATTATTTTTGTGTATATTTTTATATGTGAACACTTTTTCTTTTGTAATTTGGTAATAATAAAGATTTAAAATTCTCATGTCTCCTCTATCACTAGCTTTATCCCCCAGTATTCATACTTTCAGGATGGTTTTTGAGAGCAGAATCCTGACCAAAGAGTACCTGCTGCTTTCTTGGATCCCCTAAAGTAGTAGTTGTGATCACCTTACCAGCTAAACACTGCTTTTTTGAAAACTTCATATGTCATAAATATAGCATCAGAGATGAATGTACCAGACAGCCTGAGGAAATGGTGTTGGATGCTATGCGATACAGAAGAGGTGAAAAAGGCATAACAAAAATAGTGTTTCAGAACAGTGGAAGTTAAAAAAAATGCAGAAGAAATAATACTTTAGACATGAAAATGTAAAGACAAAATATGAAAAGCAATGGCAAAATTACACAATAAAGTTGTAAACTAAAACTTATGAAGCTGTAAAACATATTAAGCAGCCCGTCAGGGACGCTTCTTTGTTTTCACCGAAGTTTGACTGATCGCCGCAGGATTATGGTTGCCCATGAATAACTTCTTGGGCTTTCAAATTTTTCTTTCCTTCTTGTCTTTCTTTAAAACTATAGGGGCGGGAAAAATTTTTTGGGATACTTTGTGCAGACCTTAAGCATTTTTCAAAAACACGCCGTCGTGTTTCGGAAAAAACCACACACACCTGTGCAAAAATTTATCAAGTACATTCTACACCAAAGTTTGAAGGTCCGAAAGGATTTTCTCATCGATCGGACCATAGATGCCTGAATGGGAGGTGTTTTATTTTCTTAAATTTTTAAAAAATGGGTACTTGGTCTGTATCTCAAAAACGGTCAGGATTTCGGCGTTTTGTTGGAATAACTTATTCAGCTACTTTTTGATAATCTTTCACATGCCGAAGTTTAAGCCCTGTATCTGCAATCTTAAGGTCACCTTAATGTCAAAAAAGGGGTTTTAGCCCTCCAGTTCACTTAGTTTTTCACTTTTTTCAACCAAACTTGGCACATTTATTAAGATTTGCCAAAGGAATATCCTGACTTTATGGTGACCTTAAACTCAAAATGTTAATGGACCTATGGCCTGCTTAAAGGCATCAAATTGGAATAAAATCCTCTGGCTCCTTTCTTTTTCCATTTTTTATATCTAAATTATCACTGGTATTAAAATAGATAAACATAATACTTATGGTCACCTTAAACTCTCAATATGACTGGAGTGGTAGCCACCTTAAAGTGAAATAAGGGGGTTTTCAGCCTCCAACTATCTTATTGTTCAACTGACCTCAGTTAAACTTTGCACACCTATAAAGGATGGCAAAAGGGACACTGTTATTTTATGGTCAACTTAATGCCCCAATATGAATGAAGTTATGGCCACCTGACAGTAACAGAAGTGGGTGTTCAGCCTCCAACTATCTTATTGATCTACCGACGTTGGTTAAATTTGCACTTATAAAGGATGCCAAAAGTTAACCTTCAAGTCCACCTATGGCCATCTTACAGTAAAAAAATGACTTACTGTTCAACTAACATCAGTTAAACTTGACACATTGATTAGGCTTACTCACAGGAAGGTTTCTTTAGAATTAATTTACCATTCATACAATTATAAGCATTACCAACATATTGCGCATATTAACATCTTTTACGGATTACTTCGCACTTTTTCATCAGGGCCGCTTTGTTTTTGTCAGCAAAAACCTTTTCATTGCGTTAATACACCTTACCTAACAGACAATAGCTATACTCCGGCACCAGCCGGTCCCGCCAAACGCCAGAAAAAGACGTCCTGAGTTTCACCTCCGGCAGGACCGGTACACTACAATCCACTCGCCAGGTGGCCTAGTTCCTGCTTCACTCGCCAGAGGGACGTGACGTCATAGCATCTTTTTCATTTGGCGCGATTTGAAAAGTTGTGTTTTTATTGCGTTAATACATCCTATCCAATGGACAATTGCTTTACCGGTCGGCGCGACCGGTCCCGCCAAACGTCAGAAAAAGACGTCCTGTATATACTACCGGCAGGACCGGTCACAGAGTGTGCATTCGCCAGGTGGCGCATCGTACTTCATTTCCTGTTTACACCTCTTGACATCATAGCATCTTTTTCGTTTGGCGCGTGTAGTGTGCAGACGCGTTTTGAAGTTACCTCCAAGTTTGAAGAAAACGCGGTTTATTCTACGAATTTAAAGCTTATTTTCACCTGAAAATATATATTTTGTGTTCCATACATATCAGGGCCTCTCCAGGACTTAAACGAGGCATTATCCAGCGTTTTATAGCCAGTTTTGAAGAATTCTGTGTACTTGTCGTCGAGACGAAGTCGTGGGTGAGAGGTCGTGTGCTGCGCCGACCGGTAAAGCAATTGTCCATTGGATAGGGTATTAACTTTTAAAATTTAATAAATTTTATTTGTGTCTTTGAAATTTGTGGATATTTCTTCTTTTAAGTAGTAATTTTGTTTCTGAGTGATTTCTTATTGTTGAGTATTCATCATGTCTTCACCGGGACAAAGAAAAGGGTCATGTGGACATATTATGGCCTCCTTTGACAAGCATGCTAGGTGTGCCAGGTGTCGAGATAAAGGACATGGCGAAGATCGTTGTGTTAAAAATCTTGCTTGTGAATTTTGTGACTTATTAACCCCAGAGCAGTTGCTTCAACTCTCTACGCCTACCTACAAAATTCGAAAAGAAAAACAAAAAGCAAGGAGGTTCTTGTAGATCCATCAACAGTAAATGTAGTTTCCCAAGCTGAGCAAGAGGGCACGGACCATCCTTCTGTTAAGTGTTCTGTTGACTTTTCATTACCAGCTCCATCTTTCCGCAAAGAGTTACAGGACTTGCATGAAAAATGGTCAGTCAGGATGGCCAGATTAGAAGCTTTGTTAACAATGGGTCAGCGTCCACCTGCCCAGCAGCCATCTTTTTCACCAGTCAAAGTACCGGTGGCACATCAAGTTCCTGCTGGTGCTTATCTCAGACCCCCTTTATTCAGTCTTCTGTTCCTTCCGGCCAAGCCGGTCCGGCTTCCGGCCCGGATGGAACCAAGACTTCTATGGAAACTATGAACATGTCTTCACCGCTTGAAAACTTGTATCCACAAACTGATCAGGAACCAGTTTTTCAACAACCTGGTCCGGTAGCTTCTGCTGTGTCTTCCGGCCCGTTGCATTTCCCAGCCCGGGATATTATGTCACCGGACCAGATTGAGGACGGATCCTGGCTGCCAGATGTGTTTGTGTACAAGATAAATCAAAAACTTATGGACGGATTTTAATGAAATTTTCAGGATATGTCTGCAAAGGTAAAAGGATGAAATGATTGAATTTTGGAAGTGATCCGGATCACTATATGGATCTTCTGGATCCATGAAATGTAATTTTTAAAGACAGATATAAGTGAAAGCACTAGTGATTAGCTTTTGGGAGTAATCTGGTACTACGGAGAATCCTGACCTGGTGCTCCAGGAAACAGGCTCAAGACCGACATATTCACGCCTTAACTATGTCCCGTCCGGGGATACACTGCGTCAAAACGCAATCTCTAGTTAACCATGCCACCAACCAAATCCACAGGTACTGAAGGCATCGGTCCATCATTGAGAATTGTGACCTTATCACACCTGCCAAAGCCTGCAATCTATCATAATGAAAATCAGAATCAATGATAAAGCACACATATGGAGCAGACTCACTTCCACACTTCAACATCTGCACTTTGTAAAGATTCCTTTTAAGTTTCTGCTTTTCCATGTCAACTTGTCTCTTTTTCTCTCCTCTGCTGAATATGGCTCGCCAATTGCCTTTGGCCTAACATGTCCTGGTTGCACCTGTTTGATGGAAGATACAGCACCAGAAACACCCTTGTAACTCCCGTCAGAACTACTCTCATTCACAACAGCATCTTTAGGAGTGGATAGCACCCCAGACTGCACCTTATCACTTACAACTGAACTCTTATTGGAGCTACACTTAACAATAACCTTAGGAGTGGATTCCACCCCAGATTTACCCTCACTACTAACAGGTTCGCCCAAGTCCATTGGAACCTCCTCACTCACCACATCTATCTCTATTTCAACCTCTGTAGGTTGCTTGGCATCCACTGATACAGCAAATTTGTCTCTCTCCTGCATTCTCTTCTCCATGGAAGAAGGCTGATCAGAACGATACCATGATACATTCCCCTCCCCCACTCGGCTGATCAAAATCCCTAACAACCTCCAGTGAGTAAGCGCACCTGTGGTATTAGGTGGATTAAGAGTTGGTTTAGTCCTCATATCTTTCCCGGTAACCCATTTAACAAAGTCCCTCATGAGCTGCACATCATCTTCAGTCAAAAAATAATGCTCCCCACCTGGATACCAATGTCTACACCTTATAACCTCCAGTAAATCAAACACGTGATTGCAACCCACTTTGTTTGCTATGGACTGCAAAATGTTGTTAAACTGAGACATCCTCATAAATAATGGCATGTCGTCTTTGAGAGTTGAACATGGAGGTAAGTGACATCCTACCAAATGTCTCCTAAGATGAGTTACACGCATCTCAAATCTTTCATAAAACAGCGCCTCTTAGGGTACATAACATTCCCAGGATGGCTAGTATCCTTGCTTGACCTGACTGCATGTTTAGTACTCTGCTTATCGACCACATTACTGTCTGGCAAATCAGACTTCTCTTTGACTTCCACTCTAGCCATAGAAACTTTCGGATTTGAAGTCAATGCAACAAGCTTAGCCTTAACAGATGTTTCCTTTGTGACTTGTGAAACATCTGTAGACAGTTCCTTAACACGAGAGGATTTAGACTCCCAGAACATCTGTAAAACATCTGGAGAGGATTTAGACTCTCAAGGACTGTTAGGAATAACCACAGATGGTTCTTGAACATAAGAGGACTTGGACTGCTGAGAAACCTCATGACTTTGGAACCTCCAGGTCCTACAATTTTCTAAATCTTCCAACAACAGAGCCTTATCAAATGGTCTTCTTCAATTGAGTGGATGGGTAACACTAGCCTCCACAATTTCTGGCTTCACCCAATCAAATATGTCATTTAAAATACAGACTACTTACGATCGTCCTCCTTTGTCGTCTCCCCCCTCAAATCAAAACGATCAAGCCTACCACTGACATACCTCCTCCCTCCGTATGGATCAAAATACTGATCCCTATACTCACAGTCCCTTCTATAATCACAATCTCCACCAAAGCATGACTCACTAGAGCCTTGATCTCGATAATCACAATCCCTACCAAAGCGTGACTCTCTATAGCCTTGGTCCCTATAATCATGATCCCCATGAAAATATGATCCACTTGCATTTCGACGATAATCATAGCCCTCACTATCACGCCTGTACTCACGCCTATACACAGGACCTTCACTGAGGAGATAGTAGAAAACAATAGGCACCCACAAACATGTCCGAACCTTGACTATCCATGCAGAAAACTAAACTATATCTTAAGTACTATACTCAGATAGATAGGAGGGCTTACTGGTTCCCTCCCTGTTCGGGTGATCCTCGGTGGTTCCTTTAACAATGGAGTGGCGGTTTGGAAGTGGTATTTGGATCATCTTCTGTTGTTTGGGGCAACAACATAGGTATGCTTTTAGGATCATTTTGGGATGATGCTTGCCTGCCAGTAACAGCTGTGGCTTAACTGACAACCAACCCAAGTTTATATCCTCAGTATCCCCCTCCGGAGGTTCATATTCCCTACTTTCATTGTTCAAACCTTGATTTCCCATATTGCTTAACCATAATGGAATGTTTCTGCCCTCACATGGCTTCAACCAATCGTGGTGAATGTGGACCCTTCCACACCTGCCGTAAATTAATACTTTGACCAACCTTTTTTGCTGAATCCAGCTGATATACTATATCTCCCAGCTCACAAGTGTTCATTTTCAGGCGAAATCATAGTCACGCTTCTGTCGACATTGAGATGATTCTAATTTATTACGTGCTAAAGTATGCACATTTTGTAAAACAGATCTCAGTCTCTTCACATACTCAGTGGGAGTGAACTTTTGTGTTTCAAATTCATCCATCAACAAATGAACTGGTAACATAACCTCCCTACCAAGATTCATGAGATTTGGTGTGAAACCTGTTTGTCTATTCACGGTTGACCGAATTGCTCCCGTCAACTGCTGTAGATGTTGATCCCAATCTCGCTGATTTCCCTGGAGAAAACAATCTTGCTGATTTCCCTGGAGTAATGTCTGGTTATACCTGGAACCATGGTGGCAGAGTGGTAACACTCTTGCCTTCAACCTCTGAGATCGGAGTTCGATTCCCGGCCCGACCTCAAGTGGGAAAGCTGGTAGTTGCTTGCCGTTGATCGGCAGTTTACAGTACAGAACCTTGACCAACTGTATGTACTGGTTTCCTCTGCCCTTCCAATTGCCCATCATGATATGACCTGTACAGTGTTGAAACTGACGTAAAACCCCAAATAAATAAATAAATAAGTCCGGTTATATCTTTCAACATGTCCCTTAGAGCATGGATGATAAGGTGTCGTTCTTGTTTTTGCTATTTTAACAACTCACAGACAGATAAAAATAATTTCCCGTCAAAATTCTTCCCCTGATCAGTATGAATCTCCAATGGACAACCGAATCTAGATATGAAACCGTCAGCAACACATTTTGCTACACTCTCAGCCGTTTGATCGGGCAACAGATAACACTCAAGCCACTTAGTAAACTGATCTACCAACATAAGAACATACTGTGAACTTGGAGTGAATGGTCCCAAAATATCAACATGTACCCTCTCCATAGGAGATCTGGCATGATACTGCCCCAAAGCAGCTTTTGCTTTTACATTAGTTCTCTTATTTTAGTTACAAAATGAGCAAGACTTCACATATAGCTCTACATCCTCGGTCAACCTGTACCACATGAATGACTGTTTTACTCTAGCTATGGTTTTCACAATGCCCATATGATGAGTTAATGGCAAATCATGGTTGTACGAAATAACCTCATTCTTTAACTTCTCAGGAACCATTAGTAAAAGTCGATCACCAGATAGTCCCTCCCACTTATAAAGCAAGAGACCATCTTGACAGACCAGTTGCTTCCTACAGTTAAAGAAATACTTTACCGTCGGGCTACAAATCTGGAACCCAAACCCTTCTTTAAACCTACCCTTTTCCTCAAAGCATTCCCTCTGTGGGGCAGGTTATTGGACCCATCCCTAACCAATTTTTAAGGAGTTAAATCTCCCACTTGTTGGACTAGAAGCTCTTTGCATTCCACTAGGAGAATCAGTTCTAGCTTTCAACTGTGGCGAGTAAAACTTTGCACCTGAATTTGCTTTCTGATATGACTGCCTTAAATCTGCTCCTTCCCCTGAACCCATTCCTGTCTGCCAGTTTCTGTCAACGCTACGACTTGGACTTTGTTTTGGCAACTGACTTCTCCTTCGAGGACAATCTCTTACCAGATGAGAAAGATCTCCACACTTGAAACAAGCCCATCCTTTCGGTTTTGGAGAACTGCTGGGGGTTGTCAAAATGTTCAACACCTGAGCCAAAGAGTCCTTCACAGTTTTCAAATCAGATTCTACGCTGTGCAAACGATCCATTTGTGCCACCTGCTTGCCAGAACCTTCAACTATGTACTTCTTACTTCGGATGTAGTTATCATTGTAAGTCTCGGAGCTGTCACTTCCTGGACTTGTCTCAACCACCACCTGCAACCTCCTAACACTGGACCCACCTTTCTTACCCAGTATGGTTTTTTGATATGTGGAAGCAGATTTAACCAATGTATATGCCTCCTCTAAATTCTTTGGATGTTTATCACACACTGCCAACACAGCATCTTTATCTCTGCAACCCCTTAAACACACTTCCACAAACATTATTATTGAACTCCTGCTCCTGAACACTTGGATAGGCATCCAAAACCATCTTTTCAAGCCTTGCCAGATATTTTTCAAGGGTCTCATCCTCTCTCTGTTCAGCTGACAGTAAAGCCCATCTCAAAGTTGTGTTCAAACTTGGCCTTCAACCAGCTGTAATTCTTTGGGTTTTTTTTGTTGGGCAAGATGCTATAGTATTCCAATGCTTCCTTCTTCATAACCATTGCAAAAGCCTCCAGCTTAACATCTTCTGTCCATCCACATTTTTCAGGCACAGCCTCGAACTGTGTAACGAACCCTCTCCAGTATTCCCCAGAAAATGACATCTTAGGGATCTGCATTTTGGTTCCCATGGCAACGGAGTACTACTCACCCTACTGGTATGACCACTTTTGGACCTAGATGGTTCCACTACAACTGATTCACAGTTCGAACGTGAATGCAGTAATGACCCATCCCAAGAGCTGTTCGGGTCAAATTTTGTCACTGGGGTTTCCGGAAGCCTCTTTCTTTGCCTACCGTTGTCATACACAGACCTATCTCTCTCGACTCCTCTCCTGTGAAACATGCCTTCCTCCTTTTGACTTGTGGAATACCTTGGACGGGCATCCTGGATAGGTATATTCACAAAAGTGTGTGAGCCATCTCTGCAGTTCACCGGTCTATCTTTTCCCCCTTCTGCCCTTTCTATAACACTTGGTCTCATAAAATTAACTGGTCCCGAATAATGTGGTGGATTTACTGGTCCTAGATATGGGGGTGGAATAGTTTCCTTGATAATCCCCGAAATGTTCAAATCCAAACCAGTCCAATCCAAATCTTTGTCCTCATGCATCTCGGGAACGGGATAGTCCACACCGTAGTTATGCTTCATCCGTGCTACTCCTTTGTTGACATCCTCCACAGCTTGATTGGTCTTAAATGTCAAATTTCCCCACTGCATCTTACTTTTACTGTGGAACCCCTGATGCTCCAGCAGCAATTCCCGATTCTGACGCTGAAGTTCCATCATTTCCTGTTGCTGCTTTTCACACCTGTCCAAATAAACTCGCTGGAAATCACACTTCTGCTGATTTAATTCCTCCAACCTGCAATAGGATTCCTCTATTTCAGCTTCAGCAGAAACCTTCTTCTGTTGTTCATCTCCTACTTTGGTGTTCTTCACCCCAGTAAGAGAACTACTGCCTTCAGATAACTCCTTTTTGACATCAGTGAAAAATGACAACATTCTCTTACCTTGTTGGTCGACCTTATCCTCAATACCAGAGATTTGGATCTTCCAATGACTGACATCTTGTTTTACCTCCCTTACCTCTCCCTCCAAAGTCGTCATCTGCTTATGTAGCTTACCTACATCACCCTTCATGATCTCCAGACCTGGCACAACATAATCATGTAACCCTGTGATGTCCTCTTTTACCTTGATCATGTCTGCCCTAAACTCGCCCGTGTCACCTGACATTTGTCTCATAAGACTGAATAAAGAACCCAGTCCCACCATATCCTGCTCCCCCTCCACAAATGTTTTTGAAGGAGAGAAAACCAACCCACTTTTAAAAACTTTTTCCTTCACACTATCAGGTATGTCCATCTTATTAAAATCTTCAATGGTCATTACACCCCCTGGTTCATCACATCGATCAATAATCAAACGAGCCCTGTCATGACCCACCTGTTTGATTTTCCTCAACTCCTGAACTGTTGCCGTATTGATATGCAACTTGGCCTCCGCCACGTTGGAAATGATCACATCAATACAGGAAATATCTACAGGTTCACCAACATACAAGCAAACAAATACCTGTGTGAAGAAAGTAATATATCTCCACAAACATACAAGTAAACAAATACCTGTTTAATCAAACTATATAATTCCTCAATCTGCACCTGAAAAATTCAAACCACAACCCATGCAATTTGAAGAGAGAAAAAAACCCTCAAAATATCAATGTACAAATGAAAATAAAGAAATAATTGAGATTTGCAATTAAAATCTAATCAATTACAAACAAAAAAGCATCAATCAAGAAATTATTCAACATCTATTGACTGTACTGAATTTCAGCCCAAGTATAGTGCTATATTCAAATCCATAAATCTGTGATGTCACTAAGTGCCAAACTAAGACACCAATATTCTATAAAGTTTATTCATATGTTCAAGTTACCGTTCTCTGCTGAGTTGACTGATATCACTTTTCCCACAACTTGACTGAAGAACATCCAATCTTGTGCACTTGACGAAGTTAGTAACTTTGAATAACACAAATATACAAATACATGTAAAATATCAAGAAAGAAAAAAGTTCAAGAGTATGAATATCCAATGCAATAGTGTATATTAAATTTAATGTAAATTTGTAATATTGCTATTTAAAATTCAAATGTCACCCTTCACTTGATGTATCCAACAAAATATATTGTATATTTTTATCCAATTAATTATCGGTCACAAATTATCCAATGAAATTAAATGTATCATTTCTCTGTAACCAATTTAACAGTACTGTTCATATTTACTATATCCAGTATTCACCACAATTATTCTGTTCTTGTATGTAATATTATCTCCATATTTAACCACATAATTTCAATTTACATCCAGTATAATGCCACTTTTACTGTAGAAATTAATTAATAAATCATACATTAATAACCAGAGTACATGCTATTCGAGTACCAAGTTCCCAATATCCTGAGTACAAAATTCACTAATTTCACCTACCCTGCAGAACACTACAAGGGAATTTCCCCCTCAACACAGCAAGCTAATACCGCCTAGTAATGGTTGCTATGTACCGTAAACAAAATTCACAGTAAAATTAAATTCAAAAATATTAAAATAGCTACTGTTCATTTAAAAATGTCAAAATATTTAATCCGTCCCCAATTAACTCACAACTATCATTTAATGTGGGTACTCGGCACAAACTTCTGGTACCAATGTTGAATAAAGTACCTACCTGTGACAATTGATGCTGCACCGTACCAGTACCGGCACATCCACAGGAACTGTGTTCCCCTCACAGTGTCTGTGTAACTGTGGTTCACTGCATTGACTAGTTGTAGTTCACTGCAGATCTGTATATATGACTGTAATTCACTGCACTAATTGTAGTTCATTGCACTAACTGTGTAACTGAAGTTTCCTCTAAGGACACTGCATTAACGCATGTGACTTATCTGACAGTTCTCACAACCCCAGTATACTACAGGAACTCTGTCCCTCACAATGTTTTCAACAATATATATGAATATCAGGAACCCCTGTTCCTCACAACTAACTACCAATAATCACTGTTAAAAATTCACGTCTGTTTCTAACAAGATTTAATTTAAGATACAGACACATTTCTCTTCAAGCATGACACTTCAGATTCGCAGGCATAAAAGTGGTCATGTACACGTAAAGTTTGGATATCTTCGTTTGACCTTGAAGGAGGGGTCCAAGGTCAAATCTGACCACATCAGAAGATTCCTAGCCCATGATTTCCTATGAGTCAGTTTCATATTGCAAACCTCTGGGACTAATAATAAGGGAGATATAAGTACTTTCGGGTACTTTGACACTCCGTGGATGACCTTGAATTAAGAGTCTCAAGGTCAAATGTCTGCAAGGTTGTAGAGGACATATATATCTATTATACAAATCACCTATGAAGATATTCAACCTTCTACTTATGAGAACCAGCCAGCAGAAAAAGGTAAATAATTTTTAAAGAAATGCCAACGGCGGCCATCTTGTTTTCAGAATGAGGCTAATTTCAGCCCCAGAGAAGCCTACCTCCCAATGAAGATATCCTGCAAATTTGGTGAACCTAGCTGGTGTTGTTTACCTCGGACACCATTAACGTCAAAAACCTATGTACGGGGGCAGCATAGCGAACGATAAACCCGATGCCTCCAGTGGATACAATAATTAATTTAATTGTTAATACATCTTACCAAATGGACAAGCATATTTTGTCTTCTTTTGCTGGCCAGGATTGTTGATTGTGTGGGTATTTTAAAGTTATCTTTGACCCCATGACTGTTACGTATTTGTTGAGAAAGGCATAGCCACGCCTTTATATTAGGGCTATTCGGATTTGAACAATCAAGCTCACTTAAGATCACTTAAATTATGACTGAAGTGATCATGCTTCCCCGTAGGATCAATTGGTGTAATGATTTTAGTTACACCCAAAAGGCCACCCAAATGGAAAAGATCACTGCTGATCACTTAAATCACTTCAAGCATTGCCAGTCAAATACATGTATTACATACTACAAAGATTTTATTTGTATTTCAACCAAAAACGACTGTTTCCTGACCACTTCACCAAACAAAGACCTTTTAAAAAGAGTTTCCTTCACAGACAAATACATAGTATTCCTCTGATATCATCTGCAAAAGCTGTAAGTGCTAAGTTGCTTGCAACATATCATTAGATTTTCTGTCTTACCTACCCACCAGTTAATAACTTAATACTGTAAGCAGCTATCGCTTACGAGAAATCAATAATATTATTGAGGAAATGTACAAAGTGCTGGCATCATAACAGAAGTTAAACAGCATTGGTCAGAGTTAGTACTTGGATGGGTGACCATTTCTACAGAAGAATACTTCTTCTATGGGGTATATCTTCATCCCTGCCTAGCAAATATATAGATATCCCATTGCTTCAGTAAAACTGGACCAGTGCCTGTCATGCGACTACACAGGTAACCACACAAGGGTGCCAGAGCCTACCGGCCCAGTAACGGCTACACACCCTTTACAGAAGATGGCTTCACCCACACCACTGCTGGTCTAGTGAACAGACCGACCAGACTTACACCAACCAGGCTCCTGTTTTAACAGAAGCAGTCTCAATCTGTCAGTGACCAGACCAACCTACCACACTGAAACCAACTAGGCTCATGTTTACAGACGCAGTTTCCATCTAGTATGTTGACGACCAGACTGACCTACCAGACTGGCACAAGCCAGGCTCCTGTTTTAGAAAAGCAGTTGGTACCAGGTCACCCCAACACAGGAACTAGATTCGACTCTGGAACCTAAGATGATCACTGTCACTGAACCAACCCAGTCTTTGCCACCGAATCACAACAAACTGGAAAGCTATCAGTGGTTTTACTGACCAACGACTGATTGTACAGGAAACTGAAGCTGAACTTAACTCTAGTAAACCATCTCAGATCTGGTACCAAACAGGACTCCCTGGCATCTCTGAGAAATGTTCCACTGCATCTGGCCACACTCTTTCCTGATTCTGTAATTAGAAAGGCTGAGGACAAAGTCTCTCAGTATGGCAATACTGGCTACGCTGATGGATCGCACAAGAAAAGACATAATAGTCCTAATGCTCACTCCACCAAGTCATCAGAGGACACTGGCCTTAGCTCTGGGCAACCAGCCTGGAAGACTATCGGTTCACTGGCCAGAACAAAAGAGGTTAGGGTAAGACCTCTAACTACTCATCCCAACCAGCTAAGGCTTAGTCTTCATATAAATGACAATAAGTGTATATAACACATGTCTGTTCTGTAAGACGATCCAGGACAAGAGAGATAGTTGTACCTTATGCAGGACTTTTACCATGTGCATACAGTTCTTTAAATGTACCAAATGTTCAAAAGTAAATGCATTTTGTTTTGTGGGTGATGTTCCTTTTGTTGCTGGGTTGCCGCAAAAGAAAGGCCCAAGACCCATTGTAAATACAATAAATTTTGTAGAATGTGCTTCCTGTGTAAATCAGTCATTTTGTGTCCAACCTGTCACAAATGTCCACACTGCAGCTCTAATCTGCATGTAGTGCCCAGACTGCAACAGTTTTGGAAAACATGGGCTGCTGAAGGGGCCAGCTCCAAGGTCATAGGAATGATCAAAGAAGGCTACACCGATTCTTAAATTTTCAAATTTGTTCATAATGTGGCAGTGAATTTCAACATTCTGAAACTTTGTGATGTTGGCTTTCTTGATACTGTACAGCAATGAATTGCAGTGGTCCAACTGACTGTTCACAGAAGCACTGGCCCCTCAATCACAGTAAAAATAGCATCAGAGAGGCTCGTACCCCACAGCCTGGGGAAATAGTTTTCAACACCATGAGATACAGAAGTAGTGAAACAGTACAAAGATCAGGATACTTTTAGAGCAGTGTCAGTTATATTAAGGTCCAAATGATGTTTAAGTAGAGAAAATAAGATCTAAGAGAAACAAAATGTATGTAAAGATAAAGTATTAAAACAAAATTTTAAAGGTCAAGGTCACTACGGCAAGGTCAAATGTCAAATCTAGGTCACACCATGAAGTTGCACACCTACAACCCCCAACCAATGTCCCTACTATGTATCAACTTCCTACACCTCACACTTACTGAGATAGAGCCCGGACAAGATTTTATAGGTCAAGGTCACTACGGCAAGGTCAAAGGTCAAATCAAGGTCACACCATTATGTTGCACACCTACACCTCCTAACCAATATCCCTACCAAGTATCAACTTCCTACACCTTACAGTTTCTGAGATATAGCTCAGACAAGATTTTATAGGGAAAGGTCATTACGGCAAGGTCAAATCAAGGTCACATTATGACGTTGCACACCTACAACCCCTAATCATTGTCCCTACCAAGTATCAACTTCCTACACCTTACGCTTTCAGAGATATAGCCCGGACAAGATTTTATTGGTCAAAGTCACTAAGGCAAGGTCAAATCAAGGTCACACCATGACGTTGCACACCTACAACCCCTAACCAATGTCCCTACCAAATATCAACTTCCTACACCTTACAGTTTCCAAGATATAGGCCAGACAAGTTTTTATAGGTCAAGGTCACTACGGCAAGGTCAAATCAAGGTCACACCATGACGTTGCACACCTACAACCCCTAACCAATGTCCCTACAAAGTATCAACTTCCTACACTTTACGGTTTCCGAGATATAGCCCGGACAAGATTTTGAAACTCAAGGTCACTGTGACCAGGTCAAATCAAGGTCACACCATGACGTTGCACACCTACACCCCCTAACCAATGTCCCTACCAAGTATCAACTTCCTACACCTTAGAGTTTCTGAGATACAGGCCAGACAAACTTTTCCCGCCGCCCGCCCGCCCATCCGGACACCATGGGTAAAAACAATACCCCAAAAGCCCTTAAGGGCTGTGAGGGAAAAAAGGGGAGGTATTTGGGTGTTTAGTGCAAATCAAAGACCTCGTAACAGTTCACATGATAGGTACTTGAAACATGGCTCATGAATTCATTTTTGTTGGCAAAGTTAACACCAAGCCTTTGCATATTATTGGCAGGTACCAGACAATTGCCACAGAAAATTCCAAGAAAGGATAACATCAAACTAGACTAAGTGGGATTATTGGGGAATCTGGGTTGACTGTTTAACATTGCCCATTCATTACTGTACAGCTGTGGGACAACTCAATGCACGCAGTGATTTACATTAAACTTGGAATATTGATGAGGGGGTGAGAGGCTAGCAAGTTTGGCACATGTTCATTTGTCTCTCACTTGTGGCCTAGGGTTCGAATCCAGTGACAGTCACTGTACCTTTGCTCCACTTCGATTCTAAATTGCAAGGGTGGAACTTTACTAGGAAAGTAGAGTGAGATCAGAAAAAAAAACACAACCAAGTTCAAACACTGAGTAAAGCTTAATGGGAACACATAGTTCTAAGAATTCTGTTTCTTTAATATCCCATCAATCATGAAAATTGCCATAAAAGGCACCTGGTTTCAAAGTAAAACATTATGAAAAGGCAGAGAAATCAAAACCCATCAATCAGCAAATCAATAATGTTGGCAAGATGATACTCCTTTGTGTACAAACTGTTTAGTGTAACTCTTCAAGGTAAACTGCAGTGAGATACATGCATACAATGAGCTCTTGCTCATTTCCTTGACAATTTCCTGCAATTATCAAATATGGCATATCTCATACCAGTAAAGTAAAATTGCTCCTTATAAGTACCCAGTATTCTAGTTTTTAGTTGCTTTCTCAGCCTAGTCTGCATGTTTTTAACTACCCTGTTACACTGTCAGTGAACAATGTACTGCTGCAATCATAATTTACATACAATTGCAAATGGTATCAATGGATTTTAAGGCATTTATTTCCAAATAATGACAATAAAGGTTCACAGAGGTAATACTGAGCAAAAATTAAAGATATTCATCTATCTCATTTCTCATCACAAATATATTAACCTTGTGTATCTGCAAAATAATAAACACACAAAACAAAAAGATCTACCAGTACTCAAGTGATCAACAGCATACATATATCTTTATTAAAGTTCTTATGTAATTTATCAATTTGTTGAAAAATATTAATTTACCATCCACAACATTATATCTTTATAACATAAACAGCTACATTAAACTTAAAACTATTCCTATGAAGACAAACACATTACTGTAGCAGTGCATTCTGAAAATACAAAAATCTACTGATACTATAACTAACCAATTATACACTATTTTTCTCAATCTTTAAATTTTTAGTCTACAGAAATAATCAATTAGATCCTAATTAAATCAGCTGTGTAATAATCTTCAGGCATTATAGACACTTACTAAAGATATGGGGAAAGTGGATATGTTTATTTAACATAAGGCAGTATGTGGGAGCCACAAATCCAAAAATGCGTAGTAAAAATAGACAATTCTTATTTCTACATATCTTCCTACAGTGCATGCAAGATTTAACAAGAGAGGGTCAAAGATGCCCCAAAAGGCGGGTTGCGCAGGCAGCAATAAGGTTAGCGACTGCTGTAATTAAATTTAGAAACAAGGAAAGAAATATTAGGGCACCCAGTTAAGGTAAATGTGTTAGACATGCTAAAAATTGTAAAACTTGTAATCTAGGTTACATAATTGTATCTATGTTATAAACGGACAAACTGACGGAATTACACCAATTTCGAAAGCAACTTAGCTATGATGGTGATCTATCTCCCTGTCAAGTTTGAATTCGATTGGACAAAGTGTTTTCGAGTTAGAATCTGGAAATGAAAATATTGATGGACGTCGGACACATCAATCTAATAGACGGGTTGGTTACACGCAACCCGCCTAACAAGTTAACAAAAGTCCACACTGACATGAAAAGAAATATTTACCTTAATTGTTGTACAATTATAATAGTGTTTTAAGCAACAAATTCAGTTGATATTAATTCTTGTATAGTATAATATAATATTCAACTATAAATGCTATCGCCCAGAATATTTTTAACAGTATTTGACATTCTCAGAAATACTGAATAGACCAAGTTTATATTTTTATACAATTACGTCAGAAATAAATATTTTGAAAAATAAATAGTTTATATAACACAATAAAACTTTGAAAGCTATCAATTTTGCTCAACAAAATTTTTGTAAACTTTACAGTTTGAGTAAAAATAGGTAAAACTTTTTTTGTGAAAACACAACAATAAATTTTATTTAAAGCTCCAATGAAATTCACCAATTCACATTTACCAACATACAATATTTACACAAACTGACACAAAAAACAGGAGAGAAAGTGGATTGAGAAAATACAGTTAATGTTTGATGTTCTTGATGACTGCGTAAGTGAACTCAGATCTGGTGTTATATCCTCCCATATCTCTGGTCTTCACCTAAAATTTGAAAAAAAAATGTAGCAAATTGGACTGACCATATAGTACCTCATGTTCAAAGTGCTGTATTACATGTATCAGCCTCGCTAAAAAGTCCTAATTTCTGTCACTTTAGAACACAAGATTAAACATACTGGAAAAATATTATAAAAAGAAAAACATTCATAAATACAGGACAAATCACACGTAAAACTTTCCAGTTTGCTTATACTATGAGGACCATGTTTTTTTTCGATTTAATCTTATTTTGATTTAGTGCAATGTATCATACATTTAGCACTCTAATAATGTGAAGAATACATCCTCAGAAATATTTCTGTTAATAATAAAAACTGTCTGTTTTTTCCCTTTTCAATATTCTTTTAACACAATTAAAGGTAGGCATTTATCATTAAGAAAATGCGTTTCAACTTAGTTCATAATGAAGTTGGGAGAGTGGATTGGATGTCGGATTCATAATGAAGTTGGGAGAGTGGATTGGATGTCGGATAACTGAAAATTTGGACAATTGATGGTCAGATAATAGAGTTTTTACTGTAATAGATATATCACAGTTAAGGTAAATACTTCTGAGAGTGCAGCCAGAGGATGGTGCATGGTAAAATATAGCTCAATATCTGCTTACTACAATTTGACCATATATCTGAATGATGGTCTTATCAGAGGCAAATTTTAAAAGAATCCAGTAGTTTAGAGCAGAGTCGGTACTAGGCGGTGCTGTGGTGGGATGGTACAAGACTGGCTATCAGATTTCTTATGCGAAGTGAGAAATGGGTATATACCCTAGTCTTTTACTGGTAAATAATGTCACTCATAACCACGAGGTTATCCGTACTGGAATCGTGTACCCCTTAGTTTGATACACCAATGACTGTTAAACGTGGGAGACAAGAACGGTCATGGATATTCAAACTACACTCACTAGCACCACTAAGCATCAACCAATATGTCTATTCTATTTATTCCAATCTATTCATGTATTTGTTGGACTTCCAAAAGCCAGTAGCCTCACTTGTGGAAGTCGGCTTTCTCTTTCCTCAGTTTGTCTTAGAAAGGCCACTGGTAGGTGAAGTTTTGCAATGGTTTCTCCCACTGAATGGAACAGACTCCCACAATCAGTCCAATCACATGACACAATAACTGGTTTCCGAAGCCAGTTAACCTACTTGTTTAGACTAGTATTTCCTCCGCCATAGTATATCTCCCCTGGTGGGCACTAATTTCAAATTGGATCTCGATCTGACATGTCCCTGGATTTACCCTTTTTGACCTCAAGCGCATTAGAGGATGTTGTATCAATTTTGCACTATATAAATGTTTCTATTCTATTCTTTTCTATTCGACTCCGCACTTGGTTCAACAACATTCCTAAAGATGTATTATAGACACAAGGAAAGTACTGGGGGCCATGGTGGCACAGTGGCAACACACTTGCCTCCCACCTCTGAGGTCGGCAGTTCAAACCCTGGACCTTATGTGGGAAAGCTGGCAATTGTTTACCAATGGTCTGCAGTTTACAGTACAGAACCTTGACCAAGCTGTATGGACTGGTTTCCTCTGCTCACAAAACCACCCGTCGTGATATGACCGTGTACAGTGTTGAAAACAATGTAAAACTCCAAACAAATAAACAAGAAAAGTACCAACCTTTCCCTGCCTAATGGTTTTCTCCACAGCATCTCTGATAGTGGTGCTGTGTCTCTCCAGGTGCATGTGTTGCAACATGTTTGCAGCACACAGTAGGATGGCAGTGGGATTGGCAGAGTCTTTTCCTGCTTCTGATGCATATGGGTGACGTGCACCCTGCAAAAAAAAACAAAAAAAAAACACACATTGAGTTAAGAAAAATTGACATAAAATGAAAAAGCTAGCTTAAGATTAGCAATTGATTTCTTGTTGAAACCAAATCTCCAGATTTTACAGTTCAAATAGTCAGATAGACTCTAGTTTTATTTTTTTATTTTTTTTTTTTTTTTGGTTACAACATGTCATGAGCTCATAATAGACCTAGTGATCACAAAGGTTACAGAAATCAAAAGCGGTTTCCATGACTTTGAAACTGAACAAAATCCAGTGTTTTGTATGCTTGTCACTGATTTGTTGAAATTTAATCGCGATTACGCAGGAGCCATAATTTTAAACAGGAAATATCTTTGTGAAATATATTGAAGTTAATCAACTTCAGTTTTAAGAAATGTAAAGTAAAAATGTGAGAAATTTCTTCAAATTTATATGTTTTTTATGGTTTTAATGAAATATCAGCAAACAGAAAGCCTACAATCATGATGTTTCAATAACTGGTTATTAACACTCTTTCTAGATTTAGTATAATTTATTCTACCACAATGAAAAGAGGAATACCTATTTACCAATAATGTCACTTTGTAGAATAGAAAATATGTAATTATAAGAAAATATAATGTGTAAAATTATCCCCACTGTTCTCTGGCTGAATATATATTTTATTTATTTATTTTTATTTATTTGGGGTTTAACATGGCTTTCAACAAATTGTATAGATCATATCACAACCGGTAGTTTTATGGGCAGAGGAAACCAGTACATACAGTTGGTCAAGGTTTTGTACTGTAAATTGCTGACCAACGAAAAGCAACTACTAGCTTTCCCACGTGAGGTCAGGCCGGGATTGGAACTCCGATCTCAGAGGTGGAAGGCGAGAGTGTTACCACTCTGGCAGACTGGCACTGTGGCTGAATACACAGTAATATGTTGTCACACACTCACAAGTATTGTAAAGTGTGTCTGTTTGGCTTATTATGTTTGATTTGCACTGTAAAAATGTATAATTCTAAAATATTAAATTCAATACAGCATATGGAAATCTCTACTGCAGTAAACCCTTAACATTAAACAGGTAAAAGCAAAATTCACTGTAATTCTGTAACTGAGATGCTCAAAATGTATCATAAAATAATAATTCCATTTCCCATAATTACAAGAAATATAGAGGGATTTTTTTTTCACTTGTGTCAAACTTTATACCATTACAGATGTAACAGGTCAGAATTACAAAAGCTCTTAAGCAAAACTCCAGTTGAGTGATTTATCCAGTTTAGGCTCTAAGATTAAATGTTAGTTGAAACAAGAAACTCTGTTGAGATTTTAAACTCTCAATCAAGATTTGTGAGATACTGTATATTAAGTGGAAATTTTTACTAGAAATTAATTTTATCTATTTTAGCTATTTTCGATATTGGGTAGTGAAAATTAACCTTCCATAAAATTTATAACCTGTGTTTATGTTCAGTAGAAACTTACTATCACGTGATATAAAATCCAGTAAATTTCTTATATTTTGAAAAAGTAGATAAATTTTCTTAGAGTTAAGATTTCCACTCATAGAGAATTCATAAAATCACTACGACAACAAAGTGAGAAAAACACCAATAACAAATTCTGATACTTTTAATATTTAAGCTTAAACTTAAGAATGAACTTAGTCTAAGATTTTTTCATTGATTCACACCTGAGAAAAACAGCTTCAACCTCAGACAAATCTGATATTTGAGAAAAAAAAAGACTTGTGATCCAAGATCAACGAGAATCTGGCCCCAGGTCTTGCCGCATCACACTTATCTTACCAAAGGTTCAATAAGTTTATCAGAAATATTTTATCCCAGCAAATGTAGAGCAGGAAAGAAACAAATCAGAAAATCACCATAGCATGTAAATTTCACAAATGAGAGGAGGGCTGGCACCTTTAAAAGACAAATAAAAATTTGTGACTATTTTGCATTGGTTAGAACAGAGGACTAATGTAGTCACAAACATTATAGAGTATGAAATATAAAATTCGCCACATATCTGAAACTCGCCACATGTGGAAATACTAATAAAAATAATGAATTGAGGTGAGATTTGATGAATGTAAATCAAGGCTTTTTGAACTGAAATATGCCAAGTTTAGGACAAAGCATCATTTTCTTCATAGAATTAACTGAGGTTTTGGAGGTAGCGAATTTTAGATTTCTTACTCTAAATGTGTAAATAATTTGTCACAAGTCAAGGATAAGGAAAATAATTTCCTTAATCCTTATTTTCACATTTTGAGGCAAATTTCTATATTGTTTACTCTCCAAGTTTTATAGAGTAAGAAATCTAAAATTCGCCACATATCTGAAATTCGCCACATGTGAAAATACTAATAAAATAAATGAATTGTGGTGAGATTTGTTGACTGTATAGTAAATTAAGGCTTTTTGAACTGAAAAAATACCAATTTTTGGACAAAAACATCATTTTCTTCATAAAATTAACTAAGGTTTTAGAGGTGGCGAATTTTAGATTCCTGGCGAATTTTAGATTTCTTACTTTAACTGTTGCTGAAGTCTGATGAATGACTTGTCCTTTTGACAGGAGTGTTTATTTATGCTAGAACTAAATAAGCCTATGAAAATAACTGAAGGAATGGAACACTTTCAAACTTACTGGTTCAAACACAGCCACGTCTGCACTGTAGCTTTCTCCTGGCACCACACCAGCTCCCCCAACCAGCCCCGAGGCTAAGTTATCCACTATGTTACCATAGAGATTGGGCATCACCATCACATCAAACTGGTAGGGGTTGGAGACCAGCTGAACAAAAAATATTATGAACATTTTTGTTTAGGATTATAATTTTTTTTTCAAATAGTTCTGATTTGATGAGGCTTAGCATAAGTTTTCAACACATTTAAGAAATATAAACTTCACCAGGGTGCATAAAAGTCTGCAAGAGGTTGGGTAAATGCACTTAAATTATCACAAATAACACATGAATTAAGAACATTATTTCTTCAGTGGCAAATTTTACTAGCTGCAGCAAATTTTAAATCACTTATTCAACATACAAGACGATATATTTTTCTCTGTGATTAAATTATATTCATAGGTTATTTATTTTAAACAGTCACTGGGGCATTCAGAAAACTGGGGGTCACATGGTTCAACCTTTGTTTCACTGATACCCCAGTCACCCTACAGGCGTAAATCTCACCTGCATACAACAATTGTCGATGATCATATTTTCAAACTTAATTTTGGGATAGAGTTGTGAAACCTCATCACAACATTGCAGAAACAATCCATCAGCCATCTTCCTGTAAAGAAAAAACAGAGAGTTTGGTGTGAAATAGTTAACAGAACTCACCACAGCACAATAACTTCTTGCCCAGAAACACATTACATTCAAAATAATTGGAAAAATAACAACATATAAGAAAGGACCCTGTTTTAAATTTAAAAATTCTTGTTCTTAGATTTTTTCCCTTTTTCCATTCAAAATAACTGGAAAAAATAAAAATGTAAGAAAGGAGTCTGTTTTGAATTTAAAAATTCTTGTTCTTAGAATTTTTTCCTATTCTAAGAAATTTTCTTAGAAAACAAATGTATTCTTACTTACACTTCTAAGAATAAGAACACTGCTAAGAATAAGAATGTTTGTCAATATGGGCTCATGTACATCTAATCTGTTAGATAATTTCAGTGACTATCTTGTTGTTTTATTTTAAAGGGATTTAACTTTCCATGCTGTTGTAACTAAGATTTTTCCTTCTAATTATATGGACACATCCTAAGTAATTGACATACATGATGTTGGCTTTATGTACTGCTGTGACCTTGCTTCTATTGTGTCTTGTGGCATAATCAAATGCAAACTTGGCAATCCTCCTTGACTTCTCTTCAGTGATAATCTTGAGACACTCAACAACACCAGTGACACTCTGCATAGAACACACAATGGATAGAAAATATAGTGGAACCTCTATTATATGAATTACTACTACCCAAAGATAAAGATATTCTTCACAACACACATTCTACACAGAAATATAGCAGAGCTGAATCTCTACTGTACAAACTTTAACTCTATCCATATTTGTACACCATCTTAAATTTATACTGACCTTCTGTTACACCATAATAACTTTATATTATCCTCCTGTTACAGCATCCTAAATATATAATATCCCCCTGTTATACCAGACTAAATTTATACTGTCCTGTTTGAAGCACGCTAAATTTAAATATCTTTCTGTAACACCATCCTAAATTTATACTGTCCTTCTGTTACAGCATCCTAAATTTATAACTGTTACAACTTTCTGTTACAGTATCCTAAATTTATAATATCCTGTTACAGTATCCTAAATTTGTACTGTCCACCTGTTACACCATCCTAAAGTTATTTTAATTTTCCGTTAATACATTTTATAAACTAGATTGGGCCAACTCGGCGCCAACATATCCCCAGACAGGTCATCACTCACGCCACAGGTTTTGATCGGAAATTTTTTAAAACATAATTACCCATTATTATATGAACTTCAGCACATCAATCTACTCTGTTTATATCTTCCCAAGGAAGATGGTGTATCCCCAGACGCCAAATACATAACTCAAATTATATTTTTAATCTTCCTGCAATGATAACTCTAAACCTATTTTCAAAGTATTTAAATGATTGATGATTGAATGTCCATTCTAAAATAATAATCCCAAAAGAGCATATCTGTTTCTATATTTGTTGACAAATAAAATATTATTTTTAACTCAACTCATCATACTTTTCAATCTTCCTTCAAAGTATTTAAATGATTGATGATTCAATGTCCATTCTAAAATTCATAATCCCAAAAGCGCATATCTGTTTCTATATTTGTTCACAAATAAAATATTATTTAAAAAAAAATTATTTATATTATTATTTTATTATATTATTTTTAGAATTTGCAAATTGTTTTCAGTTATTCATTTCCTCTATACCTATATATGTGGTCCATATATATGCAACCTAAATATGTGACACAATCTCAGTTCTGACTCCCCTTTGTGTTATATGTGATGAAGCCCACCACCTCCCACCCCCACCCCTCTCCCCTTCTCCACACCTCTCTCACTATTACACAAGATCTGCAACCCCATTGAGTTCTTTGTTTCTCATCTGATATCATTAAATACCTTTGTTTATTTAGTGTCACTCAATATAGCTGGAGGTCCCAGAGGTGGGTGGGGGGAATCCGGGTGGGGGATGTGGGTTGCGACTACAAAGAGATGGAGTGCTACAGCATAAATGGTAAACAAACAATCTATATAAAAGGGTACTCAAATACAAAAAGAATTGAGAATTTTAAGTATGTGATTATCAACTGAAATGAGTTCATAACTGTAGGAGCTGTGTCAAAATTAACTGAGGCAAGTTGAATAAAACTGGGCTAGTTGAGGGTTAAAAATCCCCTAGTTTTACTACATAAGGATATAATTTCATTAATATTGGGACTTAAAGCTCACTTAAAGTGTCCATTTTGTCTACTTGAATATGTTTAACCAGTTTCATTTTAAAAAGTTAAAAACTCAGCAAGCAGAGGTATAACACACAAAAATAAGTTCTTAAAAGACTAAGATAGCCATAACATTATTAATATTCAAAATTTAAATAGACAGGCATTTCCTTTTAAAAATTCAAAGATTTCAGCTCTATAACCCACATAGTTTGACAGTTACTGGGCTTTAAAGTGGCATAATGTCCATAAATTGGGTTTCTGTGGGCATTTTACAATTGTTAAAGAGACCTTAGCAATTAAACTACAGATCTGAAACTTTTTGGGGGACATACAACAAACAAAAATTATATATAATACAGTTTAAGACTTGTCACACTAAGCATTTCCAAATAACAGGGCAAAATACGGAAAAAATGTCAAAAAAGGCACTTGGGCGAGTGTCTATGGCCCTCATACACAGGTTAAATGTCTACTAAAAACCTTGATTTTCGGCACATGTAGAAAGGACATAATAATGCATTCCCAGATGGGATTTCAGCTCAATCACTCACATAGTTTAACAGTCACAGGGCTTAAAGGTGGCAAAAAGTCCAAATATTGGGTCTCTGTGGGCCTTTTAGAGATCTCGATGTGCCTTTCAAATTAAAGCTTCAGACTTAAAATTTGTTACATACTAAGATTACACATAGAATATGTATCTAATAAAGTTTGAAACTTCTCAGACTTACCATTTCCAAGTTACAGAGCAAAATATGTGAAAAATGTCTTAAAAGGGTCACTCAGGTGGGTGATTAAGGTCCTCATACACAGGTTAAATGTCTACTTGAAGCCTTGATTTTTGGCACATGTAAAAAGAACATAATAATGTATTCCCAGATGAGATTTCAGCTCTATCAGTCACATAGTTTAACAGTCACAGGCCTTAAAATTGGCAAAATGTCCAAATACTGGGTCTTTATGGGGCCTTCTAGAGACCTAAATGTGGCCTTCAAATTAAAGCTTCAGACTTAAAATTTGTCACATACTAAGATTACACATAGAATATGCATCTAATACAGTTTGAAACTTCTTAGACTTACCATTTCCAAGTTACAGGGAAAAATATGTGAAAAATGTCTAAAAATGGTCACTCGGGTGGGGATTTATGGTCCTCATACACAGGTTAAATGTCTTCTTAAAGCCTTAATTTTTGGCACATATAAAAATAACATACTAATATCTTCCCAGATAGGATTTGAGCTCTATCAGTCACATAGTTTGACAGTCACAGGGCTTAAAAGTAGCAAAAAGTCCAAATATTGGGTCTTTGGGAGCCTTTTAGAGACCTCAATTTGACCTTCAAAATTAAAGCTTCAGGCTTAAAATCTGTTACATACTAAGATTACACACAGAATATATATCTAATACAGTTTGAAACTTCTCAGACTTACCATTTCCAAGTTACAGGGAAAAAGATGTGAAAAATGTCTTATAAGGGTCACTCGGGTGGGTGTTTATGGTCCTGATACACAGGTTAACTGTCTATTAAAGGCCTAAATGTTGGGGCACATATAAGAAAACACATAGATATATTCCCAGATGATATTTAACTTAGATGAGAGACATAGTTTGAAAGCTACAGTGCTTGAAAGTGGCAAAAAGTGCATAAATTGGGTCTCTGTGGGCACTTTTGAGACCTTAAGTCGACCCCTTTGGGTAAACCTACAGCCCTAAAATTTTCTACAGACAAGGATTACATATCAAAGTTATACCTAGCGCAGTTTGAGACTCATCAGAATTACCACTTCCAAATTATAGGGCAAAATATGTGAAAAGTATAGCAAAAAATTCCTAAGTGGGGGTATTTATGGGCCTCAAACACAATTTTCTCCTCAACTTAAAGTCGTGATTTTCGGCACGTGTAATAAGAAAATATTAATGTGTTGTCAGGTAAAATTTCAGCCAGCTGAGTATCATAGTTTGTGACCTACAGGGCTCTAAAAGGCCAAAAGTCCAATTTCTGACCTTAAGGTGGCCATAAGTTCTTTTTTACTGGGAGTTTAAGGTCACCTTAAAATAGGGATCTTCCTTTGGGCACCCTTAACATGTGTACCAAGTTTGAAAAAAAAATATTAATTTGTTTTTGAGTTATCGCGTCCACAAGGAAATTTCTACGGCGGCGGCGGCGGCGCGACGGACCTGAATCCAATATATCCCCGACTTTCGTCTGGGGATATAATTACTCACGCGCCGCCGTAGAAATTTCCTTGTGGACGCGATAACTCAAAAACAAATTAATATTTTTTTTTCAAACTTGGTACACATGTTAATTATACTAAGCACTTTCCATACCACAATTACGTTTTGTTTGTTTTTTTTCCAAGAATATTTTTTCAAACATAACATCCAACCCAATTTACATTTTTGAGAATTTTATTTCTTTATCAATGGTACAACCCAGACTCCAAGATTCTGTGTGCTCTAATTAATTTTTCTGAATATGTATTTATTTGTTATAGTGTTGACAGCAAACCAGAAACCTATTTGCCAACTTAAAGACACTGGGTTTCCTCACATATTCATTATTTTAACATAATTTTACCCAAATATTCAACAACAAATAATTCACAGTATTTTATAACATTCTATCAATATATTAGACATTTTGTCCTCAAAAGTCTTCAAAAAGCACATCACGGTTCATTTTATATATATGCAAGATATAGCTCCTGTGCGCATTTAAAAACTTATGCCTTGGTGTTTACTAAATCCAACGCATCTTGTTATTCGATTTCGCCAAAACTTTGCTTTCAGTAACCGGTTCTAAAATCGTATTCAACCACAACACTAATTTTTTAGCTTGCAAAAGTAACATATCCTGTAGTATGGTAACATTTCTCACATATTTATTTGCACATGTTTAAGACAAATGCAAACTAGAGATTGCGTCTCAACACAGTGTATCCCCAGATGGGACATGGTTGAAGCGTGCCATACAGAGTATTATGTCAAATGTGATCCCACCAAAAGATTCGGGGCACATGATTTCCCACATCCAAAACCTCTACCACCAATAATAGGGAAGATACAGTCTATCATAGGTATCAAATACCACATTCGACCTTGAAGGAGGAATCCAAGGTCAAATCTGACCTCACCAAAGATTTGGGGCACCAATGATTTCCTATAGGTTGTCTTTCCAAAACCTCTACGACCAATAACAAAGCAGATATAGGCCATTATAGATATGAAGAACCATATTTGACCTTGAAGCAGGTGTCCAAGGTCAAATCTGAAACCAGCAAAAGATTCGGGGCACATGATTTCCTATAAGTTGTCTTCACATCCAAAACCTCTACAATCAATAATAAGGGAGATATAGGCTCTTTTAAGTTTGGTCACCTCAGATTTTCAAATTCATTGCCATAGCAACCAACCAAATTGAACAAACTGGACCAAATGTTACCCAGGCAAGATTTCATAGCAGGGAAGATATCTTGAAACCTTGGTAAGGATAGGTGCAACAGATTTCCAGCCAGATTTACTCAATGGTGAACTGTCAAAGTATTACTTAGTTAACTATGGACCTACAGCTCTGAAAATTTGCCATGACAGAGTACATTTAAAAGTACATGAACAACATATTTGACAAAAAACCTCTAAATTTAATAGGTTTGCAGATGTAAGTGATTTACTCAATGGTGAACTGTGACACTGACACTGTGCATTAAAAAGTAGCTGAACAACATATTTGACAAAATTATTATAACTCTAACAGTTATGAAGAAAAATATCATTTACTCATTTTGGTTATGGTTAAAAGTAGCCAGCCTCGGCAGGCAAGAACCCCAGCCCGCAGGTACAGCTAAATGGCCAACAACATTGAGATTTGGGAAAATCTTAGGAACAACGTCTGTTGTAAGAAGTATAGAGAACCCACGAGATGTTCTACAAAAGATTCACAGGCCATGATTTCTTACATGTAGTTTTCATATTTTGAAGCCAAAGAAACAATTATAAGGGAGATACAAGGCCTTTTCGAAATGATGACCCTCCTATTTGGCATAAAGATGTGATATGGCGGCCATTTTGTGGACACAATTACTCTTGGGCAAGCTTTCCTATCCATTTACATTTTGTGCAAATCTGATGAAGCTAGCTGCAATATTTTAGGTTACAGAAAACATTAAAGATTTTAGAACAAACTTTAAGACCTGAAAATTTTAAAAGTGCTGCCATGGCAACAGTTGCTGCAGGATACACCCCAAAACTTAATCAGCTTTAGATTCTCTTGGGGTAAAGATGTCCTGAAAATTTGGTGAAAATCCATAAAGGAGTTTAGGCTGTGGAACACCCACAAACTTTAAGACCCGAAAATCTTAAAAGTGTTGCCATGGCAACAGTTGTTACCAGATATCCCACAAAATCTAATCAGCTATAGATCCTCTTAATGCAGGTGTTCCACTGGAGCTGACAGGCCAGTAACTATGCATTTTTGGAGAGTTGGGACCAATGTTTACATGGTCGGTTAGGGTCGGTTGCAAGTTCCCAGCCTGTCGAGGAGAGTCGGTGAAATATCAAACATGTTTGATATTTCTACGACCGTTACCGACTCTTATATCCGGCCCTAATTTCAGCCCCCTAGCAACAGGCCTGTCGGTTAACTTAAGGGCCTGTCGGTTACTCTTCCAGGCTTGTCTGTAACCCTTCCAGGCTTGTCGCTATCACTTGCAAGCCTGTCGTAATATGTAGCCGGCTTGTCTTTTGTAACTTAGGTACTGCTCATATGCAGTGCATTTCCAGTATGATGTGAGGTAAAAATATGGTTAAAAATTATGTCAAGAATGACAAAGAAACAGTGCAAGTGATCATAATTTTCAGATTAAGTTCCACATATATGCTATAATTAATTAAGAAACCTGAAAAAGTGTTTTTATTTGGTTAAGTAAAAATAAAATCCCAGCATATTTCAGGAAAGAAATTTTTGGGCAAAAAGAGGATCAAGTGTCGACCAATCAACAAATCTAAAATTATGTCGCTAGTTAATATTTGGATCCCAGAATACAGGGTGTTTACCTTCACGTCCATAAAAATGTGCTTTCTCAGAGGCTCGAAATTATTTGGTATAAATGTGTAGAAAAATTGCTCAGAGGGACGGAATTTTGATGGGTCCTTCCCAGAAGCTCGAAATTTGAGTATAAAAGCCAGCATAAAGCAAGAGAGACTTCATTGTCACGTGAGCAATTGTTAGAAACACATCTTACTCTGCTTGTTTGAAAAGATGGTACCATTTTTAATGAAATTTTCTATTTTAAGTGGCTCTTTCGTTCATTAATCTGAAGCAGACATACATATTTCTTATATAATATCAAAGCAAAAACCTGGAAATTATAATTAAAATAACAAAAAAGTAAATTTGGACGTTTAGGTCACGTGATGGGATCCAAATATTTACTAGTGACCAGTTTCAGATTTGTTTATTGGTCGACACTTGATCCTCTTTTTTTTCCAAAAATTCATCAAAAACTGTTATTACAATACCAACTTCAAGTCTGGTCGTAGGGTTCTGTATGTTTATCCAGGCCTGTCTGTCATTACAGCTTGTCGGGACCTGCTACGGCTTGTCTGTTATTGGTTTAGGGCTTGTCTGTTAGCGCTTTAGGGCTTATCCTGGTAGTTTCCAGACCAGTCTGTACAAAACATCCCAACCCCACGGCAAGTCGGCCTCTAGATCCAGACAAGCCTGTATGTTTCATGTCCTGTCGGGGAGTTGGGAAGCCGACTCAAAAATTTCCTGCCTTTTTTTGTGGATTTTTGTCCCCCACCCCCTGACTTTTGCAGCCGACCTTACATATATAGAGTCGTAGGGTCGGCCTTCAGTGGAACACCTGCATAAGGTAAACATACCCTGAAAATTTGTTGAAAATCTGTGCAGGGGTTTAGTCTGTTGAACACCCACAAACTTTAAGACCCGAAAATCTTAAAAGTGTTGCCATGGCAACAGTGGTAGCCGGACACCCACCAAAATCAAATCAGCTGTAGATCGTCTTGGGGTAAACATATCCTGAAAATTTGTTGAAAATCCATGTAGGAGTTTATGCTGTGGAACACCTACAAACTTTAAGACCCCAAAATCTTTAAAGTGTTGCCATGGCAACAGTTCTTACTGGATACCCCGCAAACCTTGAAAACATACCCTGAAAATTTGGTAAAAATCCGTGCAGGGGTTTTGTCTGTGGAACACCCACAAGCTTTATGCCTGCCAAAAATGACATCAGTGAGGTGCTTTGGTGGTCTGCGGATGACCTTCAATGAAGAGCTTCAAGGTCAAATTTCTGCATGCTTACAGAGGACATATATATGTATTATATATACCAGCCATAGAATGATCTAACTTTCTGTATTTGAGAACTGGGCCAAAATGTGAAAAAATGGCCAAAATGTGACCTTTAAGAGGCCACCAGTGACCTTGAAATTGAAGGTCAAGGTCACAAAACAATAGCGTTCGTGGCATTGCCCATATATACCCACATACCAAATTTGAAAGGTCTAACTAAAATAGTTTTTAAGTTATCACGTCCAAAAGGAAATCTCTGCGGCGGCAGCGTGACCGTACTGAATCCTAAGTATCCCCGACTTTCGTCCAGGATACAATGACTGTTATTTTGTAATAGAGCTTATTGCTATAAGCATAAATACCTATGCCCTTATACTCCAGTTAAGTGTACTCCCATTTTAAAGATTCTTATTTCTAAGAACATTTGCAAATTTTTACACTGATGTATTTTATGGTCTTATTAATGCTTGAAATATTTTAAGATTTATTTTTTTATATAATCCTCATCCTCCAGTCACTTAATGACATCTTATTTGTTAAGAGTTTTATTTATTTATTTTTTTATATATATAGATTATAAATTTGAAATGTTGTGACCTCATGCTCCAGTGCACTGTACTCGCCCTCTGTCTGCTCCCTGATGATCACAAAGTCCAGATTGTTATGACGTGTGTTGAAGCCAGGAAGACTCTTCACCTTCACTACATTGGCATACAGGTCGAGCTCATTCCTAAACAAAACATGCTGAGCACACTGAACAGTTAAGGTGACAGACAAGAGAACCTGATATTTACTCCTCCCTGCTATAAGCTGGCACAACTTTGACACAAAAAATCTTATTTTTGCTTGTTTTAAGTGTAGTTTTGTGCATTTCTTTTTAGTACTGAAGTATGCTTTCTACAAAAACTCAGCGCCCCAACATGATAAAATTTGCATATGGGAAATACCGAAGTTATTTCATTTATTGCTGTCATCACTTCTATGTCTTTGTTTCATATGCAAACGTGCATGAGTTTTACCAATGACAACCAAATATTAATATACAATCTTCCATTTTGTGCCATGTTGAGGTTTGTGCCATGATACGGTGCCAAGCAGTACCACAAAGACAACCACTTCAACTAAGAGAGCAAACAGTGTCACAGCTTCCATATCCAATTTGGCATTCTGAGAATGCCAAACCATTCCTTCCCTTTACATTTAAAAGTAATTATGTTTCTTAATTGATTGTCTCTATACAATGTTAACTATTATATTTCATTTTCACTGTTTTCCTCATTAAATAAAAAAAAAATCACTGTTACCCTAATCACAATGCCTGTTCCTATGTGTTTACACTGCTTAATTTGACAAATTTAATAACATTTAACAGAAAATGAGGAGCACAAATTAAAATACAGCCACATTTTCAATAAAAAATTCAACAGAAATTACAGGGCCATATTCTAACTACTTAATATTCTGATTTTGCAAGGAAAACAACCACACCCATTACTTTTGCTTTAGGTAGTTTTAATTAGAAAGGGTTTCAAAAAAACTTACTGTGACAAAAGATTCAAAAACCCTTCTCCTTTCTACTTAAACTGTTGCACAATATGGGGATCCAACAAAATGATTAATAAAATACTATCACTGAAAAAAAAACATATCTATGAACTATAGGCCCTGCATCTTTTACATATGCATATATATGCAAGTAAAAAATCAGCATTCAATGACACCAACTTTGATTGATTACATATCTTGGATTCAGGAAAGTGAAAATTGGATTATACATATTGAGCATATTTACCATAAAAATTAAAATTAATATAGATTTGTTAAAGGAACTATCCAGTGAACCTGAATATACAGACCTAATTTTCATGTTGAGAGTCTGCAGTATACTGCCACTGTAATTTATAGGTGTGGATAAAATTCCCTTGAGAACCACCTTGTTTTTCGTACACGAATCCACCACAGAGCTCACCTCTGCACTCAAAGAAGGCTGTATCTCACTGTAATGAACAAAGTTACATGGTTCTACATCAGAAGTGGCTTGAATATATTGCAACAAATCATTTTCACTCAAAGGAGGCAGTAACCAGAATAGAGGGCTGGTATCTGGGCAGACATAGTGACTGTGAACAAGCAGTGCCCATAAACCCTTACTTGCAGGAAGTGCTGAAACAACCCAAAAAGAAAATTAAGTGAAGAGTGAAAATATAACCCTGATCAAATAGTTTTCCAGTTATGCTTGTGGATATTGCACAAAAATCACAAAAATACCATTCTGGATCCATGATCTGGATTATCTTTGATAATATGGGTAGAAATATGGGTAGATGCCACTTTGTGTTAAGGTATGATCCCAATGTGATGTAGTGTTTTTGAGTCTTGCTTACAAATGAACAAAATGATAAACATACAGGATCACAAGATCTGAGTTAAAGTGCAATTCTCGAGTCTCAAAAACTTGATTATTATCACCTATTAAAGTCAATTTATGACAGAAATTAAAATAAAATAAAATAAATTTTTTTCCACATCAAAGACTGAATAAAGAGAATTATACATAACAGAGCTTTGATTAAATGTGTTTCACTGTACACACTACACTGTGTAATTGTAACTTTAAAAACACTGATAACTTCACCATCTAGATTACTGAGCCACTAGACAGCTCGACTATTAATTATTATACCCAATGTTACCTGACAAAGATCTCCTCAAAGTCTACTGGTACTCCAGCAGCACTGAAGACATCCTTCACAGTCCCCATGAGTTCTGGTCCCACCCCATCTCCAGGAATCATGGTGACTGGCTGTCTACCCTGGGGCACAGATACCGGCTCTGTAGCTGCCTAAAATTCCGGTAATTTTATGAGTTTAGGATCAGCTACATATACAATAGATGACTGTAAATGCTGTACATTTTAACCAGATGTAACATGTTGCATCTCTGTTACATTAGATCTGGCAATCACACACAGAGTCTGAATGAGTTTTATGTGAAAGCAAAGCTAAGTTTTGTTGGATTGTCACTTGTGCCAAAATCACAGATACAAAACAAAACTTGTCTATTTTTGCCCATTAAAATGAATTCATGATATAAAAAAAAATTAATATGAAAATAAGATTTTCCAATGTTTTGTGTAAATTTAGAGCTGCTGAATTTCCTCAATATTCTCGAATTACACAAGCGTTATTTATATTGACAAATGTGCAGCATTCAGTTTTCACTTAAAAATGTGTTGTCCAACAGCCCTTTGAAATACTATGTAGATGGTGTTAATTGGAGAACAAACAAGATGAAGAAATTTGATTTTAAAGCTAAATATATGAACAAGCAACCATTTTATCTAATGAGTACTCTTTTAGTCGCATTTTCCGAAATGGCCCATGTTCTCCAACTACCTTCTGAGGTTCTTATGCGACATTGTGACACAGTTGTGAAATATTCATTACCTTGCGTATCCTACAGAAGTTTTAAAATGCTTAAAATTCTCGCATCTGAATTTGATACTGTGAACGTGCACAGATGAATGTGAGCATGCGCTGATGGATTTTTTGCTATGGTAACTGAAGAGGTGGTCCACAGTGTATAGTGGATGATCGTAAAGTCGATCGCTTAAGGGAGACTTATAAAGCGCGATTGTTCTCACTTAATAAAATTAAACTCAACCTCAAAATATTAAGGTACATTAAAAAATACGACTTCATAAAGCAAATAAACTGACAAACTGCTGCAAGACTTTCAAGATTTTTTTTCAACAGAAAGTTCAAACTTGGGGTTGAAAATGCAGAAAAAAGACTGCCATTTGTAAGATTGATCATTAAGTCGATCACCAAGTACCACCACTTTCATTGGGATCAACAAGATCAAAGATTTGTTGCAAGATGATCAATTATATCTATCAAACAAAAATTCTTACACATATTTTATATAAGTTGTATTATAATAAACTGGATGGTTTATTTCTGTATTGAGGCAATATTTTAGTGTTCATTTCAGAAAATATGCAAATATATTAGCCTGGAACACATTGCACGAGTATTTTTGTAGAATATATTCAAGAAACGGGTGCTTGTTTATTTGCAAATTGAAATGAAGTCAGCTATGTGCAGTAAAGTTGTCAATGCTGACTGATCGACTTAATGAGCATATCGACGTTACGATCATCTACTAAATATAACGTTGTGGCTCAGTCCTCTTTTGGTTTAACACGGCAATATAAGGCAAGTGGAGCTAAATGGACATTTCACCGCTGTGTCACAAGGTCGCATAAGAACCTCGGGCAGTAGTTGAAGGACGGGTATTTTGTCCCAACGCCTTTAACCGTGGGTTATACTGCCTGTAGTGTGAATGGGGTTTTAAGGAAAAATAAAGTTTACATGGAAGAGAACATTCTTTTCTCAATTTTGTACTCCATAATTCCCATTAGTTCATTCTTTTAACAAATTGTACAGATTATATTCAGGAGAGATTTGGATTTAAGACTTTGAGATTGATTTGAGCTATTATTATTATTGCTATCGGAGTATACAACACAGTGTTGATCCACTATCATTTATCCCAAGCTTAAGCATAAATATATGTTGATACTCAGTTTTGCATAGAGGGTATGGGGTACATACAGAAACACTCTTGGAATTAAATAGTCTGAGAGTGCGCTATTTAGACACATGCAGATGCAAATTCATTTGACTTCTCTAAGGTATAGAGTAAGAAATCTAAAATTCGCCAGGAATCTAAAATTCGCCACCTCTAAAACCTTAGTTAATTTTATGAAGAAAAGGATGTTTTTGTCTAAAAATTGGTATTTTTCAGTTCAAAAAGCCTTAATTTACTATACAGTCAACAAATCTCACCACAATTCATTTATTTTATTAGTATTTTTACATGTGGCGAATTTCAGATATGTGGCGAATTTTAGATTTCTTACTTTAGCAAAGGGTCACAGTGACACATTCAAACACTTGCCTCCAATTTATAATGTTTGTGGGCTTGAATTCCAGTCCCTACATAAAGTGTGAAAGTTGGTTTTTGCTTGTTGTTGCTTATTGTTTTTAGTGAACTGTCTTGATGAATTAGTCCACACTGCTCTCCCCTCAACCACTCACTGTAAACATGACTTATACAATGTGTTAAATCCAAATCAAACTAGAAAAATGTTTTTGCTAACAAAAACTAAGCATCCCAAAAAGGTTCACTGCAATATGATATACAGTAGAAAAAGGTTTTTGAAAATAAAAACATGCAGTGCTGAGAGAAGAAGAGAAAGTTAAGCAGACAGTGTGGAAGTTCATGCATTAACATGAAAGAAAAATTTAAACTTTATTTTGTTTTCTATGGTCATAAATTGCAAAAAGTTAATTGAATAAATGCTCTGGCTAAGAATGCATAAAGCATCAATACTTATAATAGGTGGAAAGTTACACCATAAAACTACTTAATTAAAGATCTGACCAGCTATCTAGACTCTTCACATAAGGTTTCCCAATACCTCTCAATACATTCTAAAACTCTAAAAGAATAAAAGAGATAAAAGGCAAAAACACAAAATCGGCTATTTTATGACCCCAGTTTGACCCATAAGGGGGGGGTCCGGGGGTAAATCTGACCAGCTATCTAGACTCTTCACATATGGTTTCCCAATACCTCTTAATACATTCTAAAGCTGTAAAAGCAAGAATAAAGGAGATAAAAGGCCAAAACACAAAATCGACTATTTTATGACCCCAGTTTGACCCATAAGGGGGGATGCGGGGGTAAATCTGACCAGCTATCTAGACACATCACATAAGGTTTCCCAATACCTCTTAATATATTCTAAAACTGTAAAAGCAAGAATAAAGGAGATATAAGGCAAAAACACAAAATTGGCTATTTTATGACCCCAGTTTGACCCATAAGGGGGGGGGGTCCAGGGGTAAATCTGACCAGCTATCTACACTCTTCACATATGCTTTCCCAATACCTCTTAATACATTCTAAAGCTCTAAAAGCAAGAATAAAGGAGATAAAAGGCAAAAACACAAAATCGGCTATTTTATGACCCCAGTTTGACCCATAAGGGAGGGTCTGGGGGTAAATATGACCGGCTATCTAGACTCTTCACATATGATTTCCCAATACCTCTTAATACATTCTCAAGCTCTAGAAGCAAGAATAAAGGAGGTATAAGGGGAAAAGATGAAATTGGCTATTTTATGACCCCAGTTTGACCCCTACAGGGGGGTCGGGGGGGAAATTTGACTTGCTTTCTAGACTCTCCACATATGGTTTCCTACTACCTCCCAATACATTTTATGGCTCTAAATGCAATACTTAAGAAGATAATAGGGGGGTTCACATGAATTTTAAGCTTTCTGATTGGTACCTGTGAGAAAATCACTCATAAATCGGTCAATTTTCATCGGATTTCTCCCAAAATCTAATCAGCTCACGTTTTTGATAGTATAAACATGTGTATGAAGTTACAAGCCTCTGCGGTCAGTAGATTTTCCTGAACTGCGATGACGGGCGGGTGTACCTGAAAAAACTATTTTTTGATCATGTGACCTTGATAAACTAAAAGATCAAAGGTCAAATTTAAGCATGTGGAAAAATTTTCCCACACCTAAGGTATATAACTGCCAAATATGGTTAAAAAGCTTGCAATAATAAGGGAGATATTCAAGGGAGACCATAATGCGGTGGCGAGGAAACTGAGGTGAAACCAAATAAGCGCCCTTTCAGGGACGCTTAATTATCTTTAGCTACATTCCACTTTCACAAAGTCAAGGGGTGCCGCTTTGTTCATTTTCAGAATTCTAATGCAAACAGAGACAAAAGTCTTACCACAGGTACAGCTCTCACAGCATTCTTGTGAAAACTTCTTGTTTGGCATATCTTGCTCACCTAAAATACAATCAAAAATAGCATCAGGGATGCCTGTACCCCACGGCCTGGGGATATAGTTTTCAACACCATGCGATATAGAAGTAGTGAAATAGTACAAAGATCAGGATACTTTCAGAGCAGTGTCAGGTATATAAAACTCCAAATAATGTTTAAGTAGAGAAAATAACATATAAGAGAATGAAAATGCATGTTAAGATAAAGTATTAAAACAAGACAATTCAATAGCAAGATCAGTAAAGTAAAAATTATGAAGTTATAAAATTTATTAATTGAAGAATAGCTGTCAATGGAAAAAGCACAATTTTGAAAAAGTGCATATAATAATCAGTTGCAGCAATCCATATATCTTTGTCAAAAGAGAAACCTGTCTTAAATATGGCAGGTGAACACCCTGTAACCAATGTCCCTACCAGGTATCAACTTCCTACACCTTACGGTTTCCAAGATATAGCCGGACAAGATTTTATAGGTCAAGGTCACTACAGCAAGGTCAAAAGTCAAATCAAGGTCACACAACGACATTGCACACCTACACCCCCTAACCAATGTCCCTACCAGGTATCAACTTCCTACACCTTATGGTTTCCAAGATATAGCCCGGACAAGATTTTATAGGTCAAGGTCACTACAGCAAGGTCAAAAGTCAAATCAAGGTCACACAATGACACTGCACACCTACACCCCCTAACCAATGTCCCTACCAGGTATCAACTTCCTACACCTTACGGTTTCCGAGATATAGCCTGGACAGGATTTTATAGGTTAAGGTCACTACGGCAAGGTCAAAGGTCAAATCAAGGTCAGATCATGACGTTGCACAACTACACTCCCTAACCAATGTCTCTACTAAGTATCAACTTCCTACACCTTACGGTTTCTGAGATATAGCCCAACTACACCCCCAACCAATGTCTCTACTAAGTATCAACTTCCTACACCTTACGGTTTCTGAGATATAGCCTGGACAAGATTTTATAGGTCAAGGTCACTACGGCAAGGTCAAATCAGGTCACACCATGACGTTGCACACCTACACCCCCTAACCAATGTCCCTACCAAGTATCAACTTCCTACACCTTACGGTTTCCGAGATATAGCCCGGACAAGATTTTATAGGTCAAGGTCACTACGGCAAGGTCAAATCAAGGTCACACCATGACGTTGCACAACTACACCCCCTAACCAATGTCCCTACCACGTATCAACTTCCTACACCTTACGGTTTCTGAGATATAGCCCGGACACGATTTTGAAACTCAAGGTCACTACGGCAAGGTCAAATCAAGCTCAGACCATGACATTGCACAACGACACCCCCTAACCAATATCCCTACCAAGTATCAACTTCCTACACCTTACAGTTTCCGAGATATAGCCCGGACAAGATTTTATAGGTCAAGGTCACTACGGAAAGGTCAAAGGTCAAATCAAGGTCACACCATGACGTTGCACAACTACACCCCCTAACCAATGTCCCTACCACGTATCAACTTCCTACACCTTACGGTTTCCGAGATATAGCCTGGACAAAATTTTCAAACTGAAGGTCACTACGGCAAGGTCAAAGGTCAAATCAAGGTCAGACCATGACGTTGCACACCTACACCCCCTAACCAATGCCCCTACCAAGTATCAACTTCCTACACCTTACGGTTTCTGAGATACAGCCCGGACAAACTTTTTCCCGCCACCTGCCCACCCGCCTGCCCGCCCATCCGGACACCATGGGTGAAAACAATACCCCGTCAGCCCTTAAGGGCTGTGGGGTAAAAATGGCCAATCAAAATATGCAAGACAAAACAAAAGCAACACAAGGAGGCTTAACTGCACAAGTAGAAATATGGTAATTTTGTGTGAAATAAAACTATTGGATATTTATGAAAATTAAGTTGTCAATATAAATTACAAACTCACCATAGTACGCAAGGTCAACAAACTCAACAATATAAAATAGGTTGACATGTTCAACAAAGTTGACAAATAGATTAGGTGGACAAGGTTCACAAAGTCGACAAAATATACCGAGTAGAATAAGTCAACAAGCCTATTGCAATTTCTGGGAAAAAAGAGGGATCAAGTATTGACCAATTAAAAAATCAAAACAGGATCACATGACAAAACTAGGTCAAGGACAGTCAACATAATATTTGGATCCCATGTATGTGAGCTTCATGACGAGAGGGTTAGCCTTGTTAGTGAGATACTGTCAGAAGCACATATCCTTTTATATATTTGTACATGATGTAATATTGTTAATGAAATTTTCTGGTTTAAGTGGCCATTTTTATACTATAATCAGAATCAGAAATAGGTTGCTGTATATTTCACATAGTTTCAAAGTCTAAACCGGAAAACAATACTTGAAAATAATAACAAGAAACTTGGGTTGTATACCCCCAAAGGTGGTCTGCACAATCAGTATCAGGGATGGTAACACACACTAGTACTTGTCATGTCTACCGGATGGATGGATGCCAGATGTATACAACCCGAATGCTGTAATGCTGGTCCTGGACATATCAAAACAGTGCTGGGTTCTGTCCTTCCTCTTTGTCATGTTTGAAATCGATTAGCATAAGCATCTTCAAGTTACAGTGTTCAAACAAAATTTCAAGATGGCAGCCATCTTGTTTTTCCAAATGGCACCAACTTTGAAAGCATCCTAGCCTAAGTGGTGCCCTACCACCCTGTTATGTTTCAAATCGATCAGCTGAAGCATCTACAAGATAGAGTTCGGAAAAGCAATTTCAATATGGCAGCCATGACGGGTCTTGTTTTTCAAAGTAGCCCCAATTTCAAAAACAACCTAGCCTAGGTGGTGCCCTACCACCCAGATAAGTTTCAAATTGATCAGCAGAAGCGTCTTTGAGTTAGAGTCTTGAAATGGAATTGCAAGAGGGCAGCCATCTTGTATTTTCTTTTATCAGTCAATTACTGTTTTTTTTTTTTTTGGTTGAAATTTAAAAACATATTGTTTATTTTATGAGTTTATATATCATATTATATAGTGGTGGTGGACCAATTCACGCCTGTGTACCTATTCATGCCCACTAGGGCTGTAATCATTAGTGATTTCTGTAGATCGAGGATCGCCTGTTAGATGCGAGTTGAACTCGAGTAAATGACACAAATATAAATAAAATAACAATGTCCAAATATTGTCATTAAGGGATCTGCCATTACATACAGATATATATGAGCACTTTATGGAACAGTCACGTAAATCAGGGAAATAAAAAAACGACCATTGCTCATTGATTTTTACGTCTTTATGGTTAAAAAAATTGCAAAAGTGGTAGTTTGTAACAAGATTAGTATATCATTATATATTTCTTAAAAACTCGAGTTTAAACTGCATAAACCGATGTCATCCCCAAATATCGCCCATCGAGTTACGACTCGAGTTTCGGTCAACTCGTTACAGCACTAATGCCCACCCTGAGTTTTCTTAAAAATTTGTACTTTTTAGTAGAAAATAGGTTTACCACATCTTAGATAATTATAAAATTGATCATACATATTGGTAATTTATTCTATAACAGTAATAGTCTTCAAATAGAATTCAAATCAACTGAAGGGTGGGCGTGAATAGGTACATGGGCGTGAATTGGTCCACCACCACTATAGTTTCTGCTATTATACTTCGAAGTGACTCCTATCACGGTATCGTGGTTTGAAGCTTTTGTCTAAAGTCACGGCATCGCACTAAAAATCAATGGGTTTCGACAATTCAATTCATTTATTAGTGGTAATTTGCTTGACAATTGTGTAGAATATATGAGGTCAGGGATTTCCATGGTGGTTTCTTAACAATATTTTTTGCTTTAAGATCAAATACTAGATGGAGTACACAGCTCATGAATATTTATATATGTCTAGGAAATATTTGATGATCCCATGGCATTTTTAACAATACTTTACTTGAAGATCAAAATTTGTGGACTACTTATCAATATTCATGGTGTCACGATACTTTGTGGGGTTTCCTAACATATTTTAATTGTGCGAATTGATGGTATTATTTGTAATGCCATGACTTCAGACGAAAACTTCAACCCACGATACCGTGACAGGAGTCACTTCGATTATATACTTTTGCAAGAGTCTATTGATTGGGTCCCCATTCACTAGAAATACCAGCTATTGTTCAGGTTCCCTGTGATGTATTGCAAGTTAATGTGTGTATATGATTTTGATATACCGCCATTTGTCATGTGTCATTTAAAAGAAATTGAGTACTAGAGATATAATAAGTTGAAAAGAGATATAAAAGAGTTCAGCCATTTAATACTGTTTATTGTGGAGAGCAATGCTGACGTCAGTACTGGCTTGAACTAGTCCATATACTGCTTCCCTGCATAAGTTGGCCGCAGTCATAAGTTGGCCGCCCTCACCACAGCTTCACAGGGCTTTAACATGAGTGGCCTACTACACTCTGAAACCATGTATTATTGTTGGTGCCTTATAAAACTCGGAGCTCCGGAGGTGCGGTCGGAGGGGTGCGGTAAAAATATTGCTGGATCATATATTTGTAAAATATTATTAGAAACCCCATCGTAGCCTCACGTTTACATCACTCTGTGGGTGTACAAGTACCAGCATTTGACATTTTATTTATTTTAAATATTTCGTGAAGGCAGTAGGTGCGGTGACAGTAAAATATTGTTGGATTATATATTTGTAAAATATTGTTAGAAATAGAAACCCCATCGTAGCCTCACGTTTTCAGCACTCTGTGGGTGTACAAGTACCAGCATTTTATATTTTATTTGTTTTAAATATTTCGTGAAGGCAGTAGGTGCGGTAACAGTAAAATATTGCTGCGGGGTGCGGTAAAAAATATTTGTACAAGAAAATATTGCTGGATCATATATTTGTAAAATATTGTCAGAAACCCCATCATAGCCTCACGTTTTCAGCACTCTGTGGGTGTACAAGTACCAGCATTTTATATTTTATTTGTTTTAAATATTTCGTGAAGGCAGTATTAGGTGTGGTGACAGTAAAATATTGCTGGATCATATATTTGTAAAATATTGTTAGAAACCCCCATCGTAGCCTCACGTTTTCAGCACTCTGTGGGTGTACAACTACCAGCATTTGATAAAACACACAGTCAATCAGAGGAGGGGTGCGGTAAAAAGGTGCGGTGGAGGTGCGGCTCCGAGTAAAGCTCCAACTCCAGCTCCGAGTTTTATAACAAGCCATTATTGTTAAACTTATTATATGCAACAGTTTTCATTGGTGTACAATAATCTATTTGTCTTTCTGGAGTCAATGAGCCGCGACCAACTTATGACTGCGGCCAACTTATGCAGGGTAGCAGTATAGCCAGAGCCAAAAGGGGTTCCTGGTAACTGGGGCCGTCTTTTTCTTTGAATATCGCCCAAATGCAACAATGACAATCATTAAGCAAGAAAATTGTCAGCATAAACCATCAAAACATTTTACAGAATATGTGACCAAAAATATTTATCTTTACAATCATACAACCAACAAACCCTTTTAAAATGTCGTATTATATTTTTTGACAGTGACCCCATGGTAAACAAGAATATCTCTTACGTCATAAGAGAGATCACTGCTAAACCTCAAAAGAGTAAAATGGAATTAAGAGTCTCACCAATATTAGGGCAGGTAGTAACTTATCATAGAAAACAGATTTTATTAATTATACATTTTTAGGGGCCAGTTATACTTTCATCCGCGGATATAGGCCACGGTTCCATATATGAAAACTGCCAAGGATCTCTTGTGGGGTTTGGGGAAGGGGAATGTTAGAAAAGTGAGTGATTTACGGATGCGGCACGGATCACTCTCAGGATGATAGGGATGCCACAAGGATGTTAGGGATGCGTTTCTTTGCTTGCAGATGACCTCTGGATACTCCTCTGAGACCACCCGCAGTGCAGCAGAAACACCCCATGATACACCAGGACAACATAGGGATGCATCAGGAAGTCTCAAGGACACCCCAGATAGGTATCCGGATCTTGCGGAGACTCACGGATGGGGTTTACGGATCATATTTTTCCTCACGGATGTCAGCTTATCAATAATGGACTTTTATTAACATAACATTGCAGGTGTCACCATGGGAGGTATAGTGACCACTGGATATCTGGATGCCTGAATGCCAATGGGTATAAAGGAGGGTTAGGTACAGCTCACTAGCCAGATACAATGTAGATAACAACATGGACAGACATGACAGAAATCTTGCACAACTTCAGCTCTTACTGTTAGAAATGGAGAGGCAGTTACTCATCATTTCAGCTATGATAGAACAGTTGAGAAGCAGATGGGGTCTGCCAGGGGGTCTGCCAGTTATTAGACAGAGAAGACATAGAAGATATAGGTTCAGGCCTTGGCCAACCTGGGCAGAGCTTGAACAAGAGGGTCAGTACAGCAGATTGATGCCAATGCTCCAATTAGATGACCCTATGGCATATAGAAACTTCATCCAGATGCTCCCTGAGCTCTGCCAAGAGGTGGAGCACTGTTGAGTTCCAAAGGACAGAACCTTGATGAGAGATCCACTGAGTCCAGGATTAAAGTTGGCAGTAACCCTCTTACATCTCGCCACTGGTGATAGCTACACCATTCTGCAGTATGCTTTCAGGGTGGCCAGTTCGACCATCGAGAAGTTTGTGCCTGAGGTCTGTGACACTATCACCAGGGCCTATTGAGATCAGGTGATGCAGTGCCCCACACTCCCAGAGGATTGGCTGCTGGTCAAGTCCATCTTCCGCCGGAGGTGGAACTTTCCACATGCCCTTGGTGCCCTTGATGGAAGGCATATTCCAATCAGATGTCCACAAGGGAGAGTCAGCCTCTTCCGCAACTGCAAAGGCTTCCACTCCTTTGTACTCTTGGCCCTGGTGGATGGCCATCTTCAGATGCTCAGATTTTCAAGCACACCGATTTGAAGCACAAAATAGAGGACGCCAGCATCGGCTTCCCTGACAGTGAATCTCTTGGGATTGGTGGACCAAATGTGAACTTTTTCATCCTTGGGAATGACGCCTTCCCCCTTCCAGCTGCAGTATGGACTTGAAGGAGATGGTCTTGAACTATAGGATCAGGCGGGGAAGAACTGTGGTCGAGAATGCCTTTGGGATGCTAACGTCTTTAGGATTTTGTAGAGCCTGCTGTAGCAGGCGCCCCTGGTGGTCAACAGGGTTGTCATGGCCTGCCTAGTACTGCACCACCTACTGAGGATCAGATACCCCACAGCTCAACAGGAAGACTTTGCTGTAACGCAATTAAGGCAGCTAAAAGGCAGAGGAATATTCTGAGAGACTAATATATGAATGAGGGGCAGCTCCCCGGTCCAATGGACAGTAGTTAAAATGTGAAAGATTGTTATACTGTGACTCTCTAAATGTAAATAGAACATTTAAGCACTTTAAAGTCAAAAGAATTGTTATGCAATTTTAATAGTGCTACATGGACTGTGAACTTTTGTACACACCTATATGACTATTATATTTTAAAGATATTTCCTGCCTTCTGCTATTGCTTGTGTATATATTATCATTTTGCTATTATATTATTGCCAATAAAAGATTTTATTTTATGTGCATTTATTTTATTTGAAAATAGCATCAACAATAACTGCATGTATTTGGACCTGAATGACATCTTTGGCTGAAAAATGTAGCATAAGCTTTGGTTTTGAAAGGGTTGAAACACAATGCTTTCAAAAAATGGACAGGCAAGCAAAATAGGTCTTGTCCTACAAGGTGGAAATATTTCAGAAAAAGATGCCCACACCACTACCCGAGAGGTGCAGTGACAGGTCCACAGCATTGTGGGCACAGGTTTTAACAAAATTTGGGCCTTCAGGGTTTCAATTGGACTATTTTGCCTTGATTAACTTTTTTATTTTATTTTTTTATTTATTTTTTTTTTTTTTGGGGGGGGGGGGGGGGGGGGGGTTCTGTATAACATAAGTCCAGTGCCATATAATACTTAATGGTTTGTATAGTTGTGGGTATTTGTGGGTCCTGACCTGTGTTCTGGGTGTAATTTACATTTGGGATGAACTACTATTTCTTTTTAGCTATGTTTACTATGGGTGAACTATGGGCAATTATTGTTATTTTTGGGGTTTTTGTTTTGGCGTTGTGTGGTGTGGGGCATTTTTTTTGTTTGTTTTTTGCAAAACAACAGAGCTCAAATAAATTGTTTTTGGGAGATTTGCCAGCCCTGAGAAGGGCCTATAAAAATTATCAGCTATTGCTGATCTGCTGGCTGGCTGGCTACTGGTCCCCTGATGCTGGTTGGTTTGGTTGAGTGGTTGATGTGTCTTCTACTGGCTGGAACTGAGGTGTGTTGATGGCGCCGAAGCTGACATCCTGTGACGTGTTTGGAATGTTGCTGAAGTACTGGCTGTGAACTGAGGGTGGATTCATTGGTGGTGAGAGGGTGAATCCTGTTGGTGTGCTGGTTAGTGGTGCGCTGCCTTGGCTTCTAATGTCTGGCATTGTAATGGGTGGTGACATGACACGCAGCTGTGATGATGAAGTGGTGCACTGTGATGTTTGCTGCTGTGATGTTTGCTGACTGTGTTGCTGTGTGGGCTCCTGCTGCTGTACTGGCTGCTGTGATTGCATGGAATGCTGTGGTTGAATTTGCTGATGCATCTGCTGCAAGTGTTGCTGTGGCTGCATACTTTGCTGTGGAGAGTGTCCGTGGCTCTGCTGCTGAGCTGGTGCATGCAGCTGAGTGAATGTCTGTTGAAAGTGCTGCTGTGAATGCTGTAGCTGCTGCTGTGAAAGCTCTTGTGTTACGTGTGTAAAAGTCTGTTGCATCTACTGATGTGGTGCCTGCATTTGTGTGTGAGACACTAGGTAATGGTGTGATGTCGAGCCTTGGCTGTAGGTTGCGGTCTGCGCCATATACTCATGCCCATTCTGTGTTGGTACCTTTGCTGCTGCTTGTCCCTACATTTCAGTCTCATCAATAAGTTGAATGTCTCTTGTTGAAATTTGTCATATGAGTCGCTTGTTAGTTGTACCAACTCCACCTTCAGAAAGCCACAGAAGCCCAGTCTTAGATCATCATGCTTCTCATCGCCGAACTTTTTAACCACAATGTCTTTTAACCCTGTTATCCCCCTCTGCAATTCAGCAAGAGCTGCTTGGAGGTCGGAATCTGCCAAGCTTGACGTCACACTGACAGCACTTGATCGGGTAGTAGACGTATGTGTATCCAGGTGTGAGATGTATGAGGGGTCACAAGTTGACTCTGGATGAGAAGTATCCTGGAACGGTTCCATGTGCACAGTCTCTTGTCTGGATGATGAGCCCGCTGCTGCACTGGCTTGAGAAGCAGACCCCTTGGGAGCCCTGAATTCACTTTTTGCTATAAGATGGCGCACGATGTGTTCCCTGAGGAAGTCAAATTTGTCTCTGGTCCATTTCTGCCGCTCTGTCAGCTGTGGTTCCCCCTGGCCAGACTCCATGTGAGTGACTTTCCCGAAATGTGTGTGCTGGCTCTGGAACCACTTTTGGCGGGCATCTTTATCCAAATTGTTCTCACAAAACTGGTCCCACACTGCCTCCCTCTTGGACCTATCCTTGTAATCCATTAAATGGTTGTTGTAGAGTATCTCATTGTCACACAAAAAGTCCACTATCTTCTGTTCCTGCTCAGCGCTGAATAGAACTGGGGGTTTCTTGGTCCTTTTGTCAACCTTGCCCTTGCCTTTGCCTTTGCCACTCTGTGTCCCTGCAGCAGCTTGTGTAGCCTATGTATCTTCATCACTTGTATCCGAATCATGCTGTGTCTCCAGCCCAATGTCACCCTGCTCTGTATCGAGGGGGCTCGGTGGTGTAGTGGTTAGAGTTCTCGCCTCCAACCTCTGAGGCCGCCGGTTCGAATCTCGGTCCGGGTGCTTCATGTTGGAAAGTTGGTAGTTACTTGCCAATGCCCGGTGGTTTACAGTACAGTATGCACTGGTTTCCTCCACCTGTAAACTACCCGTCGCAATATGACCCTGGCTGTTGAACGCGATGTAAAACAACAAATAAATCTAAATCTAAATCCCTTCTCTGTATCCAACATCTCAAGAGGATCCTCCACTCCCACCACCAACTCCTCCACCCCAGCTTCCTGCTGAGTATCTGGTACACAACTCGATTCATCCACCTCTGGACTCCTGGCCCTGGTGGACACCCTCTCTGTCTCCTGACTGCCTCTCCTCTTGGACCTCTTCTTTGGTGACATTTTACGAAAGTATTCACCAAATTTCCTATTTTAAAAAAACAAAAACCTCAAAATTTTTGACTTAATATGTGTGCCAACAAAATATATCATCAAACATATACAGTGTAAGCTGTAAACTTCCAAATATTGATCTATTCACATCGAATTGCAGAAAGTGTATGAGCAAAAGCCAAGCCAAGTGCCCCTTATATAGGCTTTCATCCATGAGAAAGCATCTTTCTGTAAGTTGCCGAGTGTCGTGGGAAACTACAATTCCATCCGTAAACCCCGTCCTTATTGTCCTTGAGACGTCCTGATCATCCATAAACCCCATCCCTATTGTCCGCATATGCCTCCGGGAATATCTGTGCATATCCGCAAACTATTTACATATCCATGACATTCTTTACAGATCAACCCTATTGGACCTTGAGGTTTCTGGCAATTTTCGTTAACTTCTGGGGGCATCCTTACGACCTCCGAAAACCCTCCGTGAATATCCGTAGAAATTTCCCCGAGCCTTTATTGGTGCAGATGGGTCAAGGACGTTGCGGATACCACAAGGACATTAAGGACGGTAAGGACTTGTTCACAGATGAAAAGGATGATCCGTAAATCACTCACAATTTTCCATATTAGGTAACCTGCCCCGATCTGGCTGTACATCCAGCTATGTGTAACTGGGGTCTTAGCCTTTCCAATTTTTGTGAGAAATGTATACTATTTCTATGATTCTTTGTTGAAAAAAGGACAGGGCAATGACATTGTTGAATGTTTAACTTGAAAGTAAAGAAAATTGAAGTTCAGGTTCGATAAGTATACAAAGGAACAGCCATCCTTGAATGTTGGACATATCAGTTTGTGCATATAGTTCAAGAAGTTACACCAAAATCTTAAACTGCGGAAATAGATAATGGAATATGTTTTCAATGTTTTATTTGACAAATCAAACTAAGATTCCCATAAACACCTGAACCAGTAGAAGAATGCCATAAAAAAATCTGTCAAAAACTCACAATGGTGATAATGGAAACAATTGTTCAGTTAATTTCACTTAAGCAATAGATCCGATCATACTATAAAAGCCCCCAGAAGGTTCACTGTAGAACTGTAACTCTCATATTTAATTCATTCTTTAATAACTCAAACCTTTGTAATTTTACTGAATAAATATCTACATACTTGTTGTATGAACCAATATATTAAAGACTGATAATTCATTCAAAGTTCAAAAGCAGATGGAAATTCTAAACTATATGCTACATATAACAGTTACAGTAAATGTTTTGAAACATTCTCAAATATATATACTCTTCAAAGCAATAATTCATATCAAAGATATAATTCTTTCATGGGAATTGTTCTACCAACATTCCCAGTTAGATAGGAAAAATTAACCAATAATTCCCGTCACTTTGACCTCAAGTCGTCAGCTTTGCTAAAGTTTCTGTATCTGAACGTTTACGTAGCCAGTTTAAAGTATAAACAAAACAAAAACGAAGGAGACTGAAATAATATTTTTGTGATTTAGTTATCAGGTAACAACTATTTGTGGTTGAATTGCAGAATAATTTTAGTGTAAGCTTTACAAATAAATGTATGAATTGATCCTCCTGCTTATCACATTCCTGTGTGTGAAGCTTCTGGGCGAAATTAGGGCATGTTATAATTGACCTTATAATTTAGTTCTCAACTAAAAACAATTCAAAATGCATTTGTATAAGAGTTACGGTACGGTATATTTCATAGTTAAGCATAACAGTGTCAGGGTGTATACAGTCATGGAAAACCTGGAAAAGTCATGTTATTCCTTTTTCTTTTTTCAGGCCTAGAAAAGTCATGAAAATTCACTCAAGGTTTTGGAAAATTCATAAAAGTCATGGAAATTAAAAGACAGCCTTTCACAAAACGGTGTAGTTCCTTTCTTTTATCCAGCATTTCAATACAAGGATATGTTTATGTAAACAGATCAAATTTTGGTGTTTTCCACATCTTCCTGTACTGTGACTGGAACCTTGTGAGTTGTTCTCAAAGGCAAAACTGGCGGGAGCTTGTGACCTCGGTATATGTCTCTGTCATGCCACGAAGCATGTAAAAGGTCCTTAATTTTAAAGCTTCGGTCATGGAGAAGTCATGGAAAAAAATATTAAAATTTAGTATATACTCCCTGTAGTGTCATTAGTGATAGAGGAGTAAAATATTAAACTTATTACAAGTAAAATTACTAAATTTTTGCAGGACACTTTTAGCATGTTGGAAGATTTTGCTGAGTGTCTTTTGTAGTGGGTGGACGATTAGACGTGTGCTCGATTAATCGTCGGTGACAGTGTAGAATCGCGGTCGGTCACTGACGTTTTCTAATGATCGATTATTAAACTTATATCTTACCTTTCCTGGTTTATATCAATATCAACGTATATTAGGTATTTTTACTTAATAAACTGACAGTTTTGTCTTGGATTTCAAGTTTGTTTATGTCTACCGCCATATTTACAGGAAGTGGGTGCTTTCGGTAGATTCTAAATGACGGAACATTGTTATTCTTACCGGATTGACCTATACTTTATCCCGGAAAGTGTTCCTTAAATAATAAACAATAATGGAGTAAAATAATCGATAATGGGTCGATCATCGCTCGGAAAAATGGACGAATAATCGACCATGAAAATTGGAGGCGATTCCCAACACTAGTCTTTGGAATCGGCAATGATGGGTCATATGTCTCTTGATTTCAGAACCATCGTGTCCACATTATAAAATATTTTACAACCTTACTTATATTGGTTGCTGCTGTCAGTGAAAATAGATTAAAACCAAGATCGATAATTAAAATGTATTGCATTTTATTTTTTCTTAAATAAATGTTGCAATTCTTTCTGTCTTTTACCAAATTTTTTTCACGGAAACTCACAAGCATTGCCAATGACACCAAATTTTATTTTACTTTCAAAACTGATGTATTATTTCACCTGACAACATCGGGATTTTTCTGAACATTACATTAAAATTTATTTTACATTATACTTTATATATATAAAACAAAGGTCACATGAAGCAATTGGCAGGCAGATTTGTAACATGAAAGAAACAAGAAATTGGCCCAAATATCAAAATTTTACTTTATGGTTTTTTTATTTTCATCTTCAGAAGATGCTTAAATCTACTTTGGGAATTTGCACCAGAGTGTTGTCATTAAGAAATAGGCAAGCAGTAACAAAGGTAGTTGTATACTTTAAAGTAGCATATAACTAAAAAGATGATCAACAGTATAAATTCAGCCTTTGAATGGTTTTTAATAATTTAATATGTACCAGTCATTTAACTAATTGTATGATCCTTACAAATTGTATAGTTATGATGTGACAGACTATTTGTGCGTCTTAAAAACTTAGTTGTATGGAACCTTTTTAGTGGAAATCATGTATATTCATGTAAAATTGTTCTCAATAGTATTCAAAGGACCAAAGCATAAGTGACTTTGGGGAAAAACAATTTTGCAAACACTAATGCTTTTAAGGTAAGCACTATTTGCTTTAGTTAAAATCAAGATTCATAAAGCCAGGACAAGTATGTTGGAAAGCTTGCAGAATATAGAATAGTTTTAAAAGTTGGTGGTTAAAAGGACCAACTGATTATCACTGTTTTTAATTTATTTAAAAAATAAAATAAATCCTGTAAGCTGTGCTTCAAGTGGTGTTAAACTGTAAACATTTAAAGATTTTCTCCAATACAAGTATGTCTATAGATTCAGTAGTCTTGTTGTGTCACTGTCAAAATTATTAAGTCCTCATCATTGTCAAAAACAATATGTTTTCAGCATAAAACTTTGTACAGCTTGCTCCAGAGATGTCAATACTCCTCAGAGACACAGAGAGAAAATGTACCCATCAGTAGATATCCTATACCAGAGAAAGAGTCTCTAGATCCTGATGTACAGAAGATCATGGATATGACTTTAGAAAAGGTAATGCCCTTGATATCTAATAAACTGAGATATTTTTACAAGAGATGAATCGAAGATTTAGAATCAGTTATGTTGTTTACAAGGAGTAACCATAAAGTAAACCTGCACTACTAGCAGGAGTAATTTTCACCAGCCAGTTGGAGTATGATTCACTTGATTCTGGTTGTATTGGTTTATCTTTAAGTCATTTTTATCATTCATGACCATAATTAAGTGCCCCTTGAAAGGGGGATATTTATTGGTTTTCGCCTGTTTTCAGACATCCTATACTGCCGCAGTATTTTCTAAGTTGAAATCTTCATTAGATCTAATATAAGGCCTTCAAGATGATTTTTTTTGACATCATCTATATGCATGTACTTCATGTACTTCTTTTTCACCAGATTTTCTTAGAAGGTACATCATATAGGTCAGTCAAATGTGCCAAGCATTTTCCTTACATCAAAATTTAGGCACAAGTTGACTTTTAGATCACTCGGACCATAATTGATTGAGATCTGATTAATTATTGTTTAGTAAAAAAAACATGCTGAAATTGACCCTTTTGGCTACATATTGTGTTTATTTACTCACATTAAGGACCTTACACAGGTCCAATATGTTATTGAAGTATGAAAGTTGAGTTATTAGCTGCAAAAGTACATCCTTATGTTAAGGTTACCTGAAAATCAATCAAATCAGGTCTCACTGGTATGCTGTATACAGGCAAAAACACACATATTAAAGATAGTTAACATTGTTTATGTATTTATCAGCCTTTACCATTGCCATTTCATTTTTACCATTATTACCCCACAGCCCTTAAGGGCTGTCGGGGTATTGTTTTCACCCATGGTGTCCGGATGGGCGGGCGGCGGGAAATAGTTTGTCCGGGCTGTATCTCAGAAACCGTAAGGTGTAGGAAGTTTATACTTGGTAGGGACATTGGTTAGGGGGTGTAGGTGTGCAACGTCATGGTCTGACCTTGATTTGACCTTTGACCTTGCCGTAGTGACCTTGAGTTTGAAAATCTTGTCCGGGCTATATCTCGGAAACTGTAAGATGTAGGAAGTTGATACTTGGTAGGGACATTGGTTAGGGGGTGTAGTTGTGCAGCTTCATAGTCTGACCTTGATTTGACCTTTGACCCTGCCGTAGTGACCTTGACCTATAAAATCTTGTCCGGGCTATATCTCAGAAAGCGTAAGGTGTAGGAAGTTGATACTTGGTGGGGATATTTGTTAGGGGGTGTAGGTGTGCAAGGTCATGGTCTGACCTTGATTTGACCTTTGACCTTGCTGTAGTGACCTTGACCTATAAAATGTTGTCCGGGCTATATCTCAGAAACTGTAAGGTGTGGGAAGTTGATATTTGGTAGGGACATTGGTTAGGGGGTGTAGGTGTGCAACGTCATGGTGTGACCTTGATTTGACCTTTGACCTTGCCGTAGTGACCTTGACCTATAAAATCTTGTCCGGGCTATATCTCGGAAACCGTAAGGTGTAGGAAGTTGATATTTGGTAGGGACATTTGTTAGGGGGTGTAGGTGTGCATCGTCATGGTCTGACCTTGATTTGACCTTTGACCTTGCTGTAGTGGCCTTGACCTATAAAACCTTGTCCGGGCTATATCTCGGAAACCGTAAGATGTAGGAAGTTGATACTTGGTAGGGATATTGGTTAGGGGGTGTAGATGTGCAACATCATGGTCTGACCTTGATTTGACCTTTGACCTTGCCATAGTGACCTTGACCTATAAAATCTTGTCCGGGCTATATCTCAGAAACCGTAAGGTGTAGGAAGTTGATATTTGGTAGGGACATTGGTTAGGCTGTGTAGGTGTGCAACGTCATGGTGTGACCTTGATTTGACCTTGCCGTAGTGACCTTGACCTATAAAATCTTGTCCGGGCTATATCTCGAAAAACGTAAGGTGTAGGAAGTTGATGCTTGGTAGGGACATTGGTTAGGGGGTGTAGTTGTGCAACGTCATGATCTGACCTTGATTTGACCTTTGACCTTGCCGTAGTGACCTTGATCTATAAAATCTTGTCCGGGCTATATCTCGGAAACTGTAAGGTGTAGGAAGTTGATATTTGGCAGGGACATTGGTTAGGGGGTGTAGGTGTGCAACGTCATGGTCTGATCAGGATTTGACCTTTGATCTTGCTGTAGTGACCTTGACCTATAAAATCTTGTCCAGGCTATATCTCAGAAACCGTAAGGTGTAGGAAGTTGATACTTAGTAGAGACATTGGTTAGGGGGTGTAGTTGGGCTATATCTCAGAAACCGTAAGGTGTAGGAAGTTGATACTTAGTAGAGACATTGGTTAGGGGGTGTAGTTGTGCAACGTCATGATCTGACCTTGATTTGACCTTTGACCTTGCCGTAGTGACCTTGACCTATAAAATCTTGTCCGGGCTATATCTCAGAAACTGTAAGGTGTGGGAAGTTGATATTTGGTAGGGACATTGGTTAGGGGGTGTAGGTGTGCAACGTCATGGTGTGACCTTGATTTGACCTTTGACCTTGCCGTAGTGACCTTGACCTATAAAATCTTGTCCGGGCTATATCTCGGAAACCGTAAGGTGTAGGAAGTTGATATTTGGTAGGGACATTTGTTAGGGGGTGTAGGTGTGCATCGTCATGGTCTGACCTTGATTTGACCTTTGACCTTGCTGTAGTGGCCTTGACCTATAAAACCTTGTCCGGGCTATATCTCGGAAACCGTAAAGATGTAGGAAGTTGATACTTGGTAGGGATATTGGTTAGGGGGTGTAGATGTGCAACATCATGGTCTGACCTTGATTTGACCTTTGACCTTGCCATAGTGACCTTGACCTATAAAATCTTGTCCGGGCTATATCTCAGAAACCGTAAGGTGTAGGAAGTTGATATTTGGTAGGGACATTGGTTAGGCTGTGTAGGTGTGCAACGTCGTGGTCTCACCAGGATTTGACCTTGCCGTAGTGACCTTGACCTATAAAATCTTGTCCGGGCTATATCTCGGAAACCGTAAGGTGTAGGAAGTTGATACTTGGTAGGGACATTGGTTAGGGGGTGTAGTTGTGCAACGTCATGATCTGACCTTGATTTGACCTTTGACCTTGTCATAGTGACCTTGACCTATAAAATTTTGTCCGGGCTATATCTCGGAAACTGTAAGGTGTAGGAAGTTGATATTTGGCAGGGACATTGGTTAGGGGGTGTAGGTGTGCAACGTCATGGTCTGATCAGGATTTGACCTTTGATCTTGCTGTAGTGACCTTGACCTATAAAATCTTGTCCAGGCTATATCTCAGAAACCGTAAGGTGTAGGAAGTTGATACTTAGTAGAGACATTGGTTAGGGGGTGTAGTTGGGCTATATCTCAGAAACCGTAAGGTGTAGGAAGTTGATACTTAGTAGAGACATTGGTTAGGGGGTGTAGTTGTGCAACGTCATGATCTGACCTTGATTTGACCTTTGACCTTGCCGTAGTGACCTTGACCTATAAAATCTTGTCCGGACTATATCTCAGAAACCGTAAGGTGTAGGAAGTTGATACTTGGTAGGGACATTGGTCAGGGGGTGTAGTTGTGCAACGTCATGGTGTGACCTTGATTTGACCTTTGACCTTGCCGTAGTGACCTTGACCTATAAAATCTTGTCCGGGCTATATCTCAGAGACCGTAAGGTGTAGGAAATTGATATTTGGTAGGGACATTGGTTAGGGGGTGTAGGTGTGCAACGTCATGGTGTGACCTTGATTTGACCTTTGACCTTGCGGTAGTGACCTTGACCTATAAAATCTTGTGTGGGCTATATCTCGGAAACCGTAAGGTGTAGGAAGTTGATATTTGGTAGGGATATTGGTTAGGGGATGTAGATGTGCAACATCATGGTCTGACCTTGATTTGACCTTTGACCTTGCCATAGTGACCTTGACCTATAAAATCTTGTCCGGGCTATATCTCAGAAACCGTAAGGTGTAGGAAGTTGATATTTGGTAGGGACATTGGTTATGCTGTGTAGGTGTGCAACGTCATGGTCTGACCAGGATTTGACCTTTGACCTTGCCGTATTGACCTTGACCTATAAAATCTTGTCTGGGCTATATCTCGGAAACCGTAAGGTGTAGGAAGTTGATACTTGGTAGGGACATTGGTTAGGGGGTGTAGTTGTGCAGCGTCATGATCTGACCTTGATTTGACCTTTGACCTTGCCGTTGTGACCTTGACCTATAAAATCTTGTCCGGGCTATATCTCGGAAACTGTAAGGTGTAGGAAGTTGATATTTGGTAGAGACATTGGTTAGGGGGTGTAGGTGTGCAGCATCATGGTGTGACCTTGATTTGACCTTTGACCTTGCGATAGTGACCTTGACCTATAAAATCTTGTCAGGGCTATATCTCGGAAACCGTAAGGTGTAGGAAGTTGATACTTGGTAGGGACATTGGTTAGGGGCCATAGGTGTGTATTATGGTGTGACCTTAATTTGACCTTTTACCTTGTTGTAGTGACCTTGACCTTTAAAATCTTCATGGACCTTTGGGTCTGTCTTTTGATGCAGATTAAGCAAAAGTCATATTAGAATTTATTAAGAATTTTACTTTCATAACTTCCCATTGTAAGAGATAGAATTTCATCAAGTGAGCCACAGATTTTGCTCCAACACCACAATAAGCATTCATTAAATGTATTACCACTTCTGTATGCATGGTAATATTCAAACCATCTAAACCATAATTTGGCCATGCAGATGTAGACAAAGAGTGTTGAATTTTAGTTTACTGATTAATGCTGTCATCTTGTTATTGAATTATCTTGTTTTAATACTTCATCTTTATACGCATTATCTTTCTTTTAAACATTATTTCTCCATTTAAACATTGTTTGGACCTTTATATAACTGACAGTGCTCTGAAAGTATCCTGAAGTTTGTACTGGTACAGTACTTCTATATCTCATGGTGTTGAAAATATTTCCCTAGGCTGTGGGGTACGGGCATCTCTGATGCTATTTTAAGCTTTATTTGCTATGGGATGCTTACTTTTTTAATTAGCAGAAACTTTTGGTCTGGTTTTGGCTGAAAAGCTTTTGGCATAAATGGCGTACAGAAAGAGTCCTATGCTTCTACTGCAGGTGCTACCTAATGTATTTGCCAGCTTCAGGCTTTATTTTTCTGGTGGATACAAATTTGTGACATATGTCTGATATATTAGGTATAGTTTTAGTAGACATATACATACTTTAGAAAATCCTATAGGAGAACTCAATAACAGTTACTGACACTAGGAAACTTGTGTGATGATTTTTCTTTTGGACTCAAGTATTAAGAATTAAAATGTGGTTTCAGTGAAGAAGCCAGTTGAGTTACTGAAACCTTTTATAAAATACATAGTATTGAAATATTTGGAAAACACCATGACCAGATGTTTGAATTGTTATTTTTTTGTGTCGTCACTCTGTGGCGTGTACGTCTGCATCCGCATGAGCAACTTCTCCAAAACTACAAGGCCCAGAGACATGCTGTTTTTTTAAAGATACCTTATCTATCGAGGATGAAAAATTGTTCAAGGCATACAGATCTGTTTGTTCGTCTGTTTGCTAGAGCCATTACAAGTGAGGTACCGCCCACCCTAAGTGTGAAAATTTCAGCACTTTATCACAATATTCTCATTGACTATTGCAGGGAATTCTCTCATATGGGGCCAGTTATACTTTCACGGATCCCCCATAGATATAGGCCACGGTTCCGTATATGGAAACTGCCGAGGATCCTGTGCGGATGGTGGGGTTTGGGGAGGGGGAATGTTAGAAAAGTGGGTGATTTACGGACACGACAACTCAACGGATGGTACGGATGCCACAAGGACGTTAGGGATGCTTTTCATTGCTTGTGGATGACCTCCGGATACACATCTGTGACCACCCGCAGTACGGCAGAAACCCCCCAGGACACGCCAGGACAACATAGGGATGCATCAGGACGTCTCAAGAATGCCCCGGATGGGTATACAGACCTTGCGGACACTCACAAATGGGATTTACGGATCTTTATTTCTCTCGCGGATGTCAGCTTATCGGTTAGGGATTTTTAGGATAACATTAAGATGTCCTGGTGGGCGCTAGTGGCCACTGGATACCTGGATCCCAATGGCTATAAAAAGGGTAAGGGTAAGGCCACTAGCCTGAAGGAATTAAGAAGCCAGAATGGACAGACGGAACAGAGATCTTATGCAAATTCAACTCTTAATATTACAAATGGAGAGGCAGTTAGTCATCATTACAGCTATGATAGACAGGCTGAGAAGGAGATGGGGTCTACAATGAGGACAGTGGAGACCCAGAAGATATTGGGTCAGGCCATGGCTAAGCCAGGGAGAGCGTGAAGAAGAGACTGATGCAAATGCTGGAGTTAGATGACCCTATGGCATACCAAAACTTCATCCGGATGCCACCCGAGCTCTTTCAAGAGTTGGAGCAGAGACTCGGTCCTGAGAACCAGAGGGAGAGGACCTGGATGAGAGAGCCTCTGAGTCCAGGACTGAAGTTGGCAGTCACCCTAAGACACCTGGCCAGTGGAGACAGCTACCCAACCATGCAGTATGCTTTCAGGGTGGCAAGGTCGACCATCAATAAGTTTGTGCCTGAGGTCTGCGATGCTATCATCAGGGCCTATTGAGATGAGGTGATGACATGCCCCACAATCCCAGAAGACTGGTTGGAGGTCGAGTTCGTTTTCTGTCGGAGGTGGAACATCCCACATGCCATGGGTGCCCTGGATGGAAATCACATTCCTATCAGATGTCCATGACGGGATGGCAGCCTCTACCACAACTACAAGGGCTTTCATTCGATTGTACTCCTGGCCTTAGTGGATGGAGATTACAAGGTCCTGTGGGTGGACTTGCGTGCAGTCAGGTCAAGCTCTGATGCTCAGATTTTCAAGCACTCAGATTTGAGGCACAAAATAGAGGACGGCACCATCGGCTTCCCAGAGAGTGAATCCCTTGTTGATGATGGGCCAAAGCTGACCTATTTATCCTCGGTGATGATGCTTTCCCCCTCAAGCTTTGGCTAATGAAGCCCTGCTCAAGGTGTGGGATGGACTTGAACCAGAGAGTGTTTAACTACAGGCTCAGCCGGGCAAGAAGGGTGGTAGAGAATGCCTTCGGGATACTTACGTCCTGCTTCCGGATATTCCAGAGGCCGATGCAGCAGGAGCCTCCCATGGAGGCCAGGGTGGTCATGGCCTGCCTAGTACTCCACAACCTGCTGAGGATGCGATACCCCACAGGTCAACAGGATGACTTTGGGGCGGAGGGCCAGCCCCCAAAACTGCTGGAGGGCAATGACATTCCACATGAGGGCCGATGCCCACTGGAGGCAGCAAAGACACAGAGGAATATTCTGAGGGACTATTTCATGACCGATGGGCAGGTCCCTTGGCAAATGGACAGAATTTAGACATTATGTAAATAAACAGAAGTAATTGTGTGAATATAAATACTGTGATACAGTGACTTTCTCAATGTAAATACTACAATTGAACACTAAAATGTTTGTGCTACCTCATGGACTATATTATTTTACTACAGTTTTACAAAGACACTTATTAATAAGCTAAAATATTAATTGTGTATTTTTATCAAACATTATTGTTGGCTTTTATGTTATGTTATAATGTGTGCATTTTACAATTTTTGCAATGAAACGCTTGATTTTCTTACACTTCTTATTGTGATTTCAATAGACCCACTGAAAAATTCATCTATCTGGTCTATGTTGACCTTGATCAATAACTTAACGTACAAACTTTGATCTGCAGTCATTAGAAACTTTATAATGGTGAATCAATGAACAGCCAATGAAAAGCAAACACCTTTTCTTGAAATGGCCAACAATGCATTTCTTTTCCTCTGCTTATGTGCACAAATATGTAAATATGTGTCACCTCCACTATGTGGTGACGAAATGGTTGGGTTCAAAGGAAGGACATACATTGGCTTGTAACAATAGACAATCAAGTAATTAAGCATACAAGCCCTCCCCAAAGGCACCAGTACTGAGGGCAAATGTACCTCCCCCCACCTGAAAGAAGCAAGTGACAGCATAAATATGTACATCAAACCCAACTAACTGGACACAAGTTCCAGCACCCCTTTACCTCCTATTTTTTGGGATGGTGGGGAGCTGTCTTTGAGGTCTGTTACTGCAAAGACTTAAGTCATTTTGTATGTTTTTTTGGGGGGGTGGGAGGGGTGGGTGGTTGGTCTGGCTGACTACAAATTTAATTAACTGTCTTGCTGGATATTACAATTCTATTCTGGTTATATTAATATTCACTTGATCATTGTCTATTGTTATTTTATTTTGCCATTTTTATAACAGGGTTTTGTTATGTTGTGTGGGGATTTTGTATTTCATTTGTTGGGGCGTTTCTTTAATATAGGAATATAGCATGAAAAAGCCATCTAAACGCTGAATTTTAGACGGGTTGGCGTGGTTTGAGCACGAAGGCGAAGCCTGAGTGCTTAGATCATGTCAACCCGTCTAAAATTCTGCGTTTAGACGGCTTTTTCATGCTATATTCCTATTCTAACATGACTGTTGAAAATAAAATACTTGAAACACTTGTAACCTTACAAAATTATCCAATTATCGCCGCCATGTTAACAGCCATACTGTTGATGCTGAATTTTAGATGGCTTAGAAATCGCTCTCGACCAATCAGAACGACGGACACATCCGTGTCATGTTAGAATTTTAAATATAACAACAGCATAGCTCAAATAATTGTTTTGGGAAGATTTGGCGTCCCTTAAAAGAGCCTTTAAATACTATCAGCTTTCACTGAGGTATCAGCTGGCGGTGGCTGGCTACTGGTCCCCTGCGGCTGGGTGGTCTCTTGAGGTGGTGGGTGTTTCGTCAACTGGCTGGGACTGAGGTGTGTGGATGGCCCCAAAGCTGACATCTTGTGATATGTTCGGTATGTGGTGAAGTATGGGCTGTCAACTGAGGATGGATTTGGTGGTGGTGAGAAAGTGAATTGAGCTTGTGTGCTGGTAAGTGGTATTGGGCTGCTTTCCCTCCTAGTGCCTGTGACTGGTGGCGACATGACCCGCTGCTGGGAGGAATTTGCGCTATGTGATGCTTGCTGGTGTGCAGTTTATTGGCTGCCTTGCTGCTCTGAACCTGGGACAGTTTGTTGATGATGCTGCTGCTGTTGCATGGGCTGCTGCTGTTGTATGGGCTGCTGTTGCTGTTGTATGGGCTGCTATTGCTGTTGTATGGGCTGCTGTGGTGCTGACATGGCTGGCATGTGCTGCTGTGACTGCATGCTTAGGTGTGGATCCTGGCCCTGGATCTGCTGATGCGCTGGTGCATGTTGCTGTGTAAATGTCTGTTGGAAGTGCTGGTGTGAATGTTGTAAATGCTGCTGCTGTGGATGTCCTTGTGGTACTTGTGTAAATGTCTGTGGCATCTGCTGCAGCGGGGCCTGCATCTGGGTGTAAGACACTGGGTACTGGTTTGAGGCCTGGCTGTACCATCGGTACTCGTGCCCATTGCGTGGTGGTACCTTTGCTGCTTGTCACTCCATTTAAGTGTCATCACACCATGCATATGTGTATCCAGGTGCGACATGTCTGCTGGGTCATATGTGGATTCTAGAGGAGAAGTATCCTGGAATGGCTCCATGTGCACAGTCTCCCTTCTGGATGCCGAGCCCGCTGCTGCACTGGCTTGGGAAGCTGACCCCTTTGGAGCCCTGAATTCACTTTTTCCTTTAAGATGCCGCACGATGTGGTCCCTGAGGAAGACAGAATTGTCTCTGGTCCATTTCTGCCACTGTGTCAGCTGTGGTTCCCCCCAGGACTGACTTCATGTGAGTGACCTTTCCAAAGAGTGTGCTCTGGCTCTGGAACCACTTTTGGCAGGCATCTTTATCCAGATTGTTCTCTTCACAAAACTGGTCCCACACAGCCTCCCTCTTGGACCTATCCTTGTAGTGCTTTAAACACTGTATCTGTGTTACAGATAGGCAATTTCTTCTAAATAAGTCCTTCACCTACTTTTTGGGTGATTTACTATAAAGTAAATTATAGCTCTTTGGTTGGCAGAGTAATAGCCAGTAAAATAAAAAAAAATGCCATTTATCCTTAAAAGTATTGCAGTCAAACATATTTGTAGCAAATAATGACAGAAGTAAATGTCAGATATCTTCAAAAGTATTAAAGTTAGGCAAATCTTTTCAAATATGTTGGTCATCTAGTTTTTGATAAGCTATCACATAATAAAGTTTCAAACCTGCACATTGGATAGCTGAGTAATAGCTACTTTGAAATTCTTACTGTTGAATAAATCCCAAAACTCCCAAACTATTGCAGTTACAGTATTTTCCTGAAATATATGGTTCAACTACTTTGTCCTTAGGTATAAGGTGGTACATAGTTCAGGGTTCCATTGCATGCCATAAGTGAGTAATAGCTATTTTCTTATTTGTAGCAAATATTGACAGAAGTAAATGTCAAATATCTTCAAAAGTGTAAAAGTTAGGTAAAGCTTTTCAATATGTTGTTCATGTAGTTTTTGATAAGCTATCATATAATAAATTTTCAAACCTGTTGCACATTTAATAGCTGAATAATAGCTACTTTGAAATTCTTACTGTCGAGTAAATCCATTGTAACTCCAAAACTATTGCAGTTACAGTATTTTCCTAAAATATGTTGTTCAACTACTTTGTCCTTAACTATAACATGGTACATAGTTCGGGGTTCCATTACATGCCATAAGTGAGTAATAGCTACTTTCTTATTTGTAGAAAATAATGACAGAAGTAAATGTCAAATATCTTCAAAAGTATTAATGTTAAGCAAATCTTTTCAAATATACTAGTCATCTGGTTCAAATGTGTTATTCATCATATGTTATTCAAGCTATCACATGATAAAGTTTCAGACATGGTGATCATTTTATACCTGAGTAATAACTACTTTGAAATTCTTACTGTTGAGTAAATTTATTGTAACTCTAAATTATCTTGGAAACGATGCAAGATAGAGCAATTTTGAAGATAAATAAGTCAGTCACCTGCTTTTGGGTGATCTACCACATAGTGCAGTTGCAGATCTATAGCTCTTTGCATAGCTGAGTCACAGCTACTAAAATGAGTAAATGTCTTTTATCTCTAAAAGTATTGAAGATACACAATTTCTTCTGGCTGATCTAACACATAGGGAAGTTGCAGAACTATAGCTCTTTGGATAGCTGAGTAATAGCTACTAAAAAGAGCAAATGTCTTTTATCTCTAAAAGTATTACAGATAAGCAATTTCTTCTGAATAAGTCATTTAACTACTTTTAGCTGATCTGCCACATAGTGAAGTTGCAGATCTATAGCTCTTTGCATAGCTGAGTCACAACTACCAAAATGAGTAAATGTCTTTTATCTCTAAAAGTATTGAATATATGTAATTTCTTCTAAATAAGTCATTCACCTACTTTTGGCTGATCTAACACATAGGGAAGTTGCAGAACTGTAGCTCTTTGGATAGCAGAGTAATAGCTACTATAATGAGTAAATGTCTTTTATCTGTAAAAGTGTTACAGATAGGAAATTTCTTCTAAATAAGTCCTTCACCTACTTTTGGGTGATCTACTACATAGTAAATTATAGCTCTCTGGTTGGCAGAGTAATAGCCAGTAAAATGAAAAATGCCATTTATATTTAAAAGTATTGCAGTCAAACATTAAATTGTTTCTTGCTTATTGTCACTTCTTCATGTGCCTCGATCTCGCAAGAAAATGTATATTACACTATCTTTAGTACATCTAATTTATACCGCGGGAGATAATTGCATGCGTCAGAAAATATGTTATTCATGTACTTTTGAATCAGGTATAACATAGTAAAAATGCAGACATGTAACTCATGGCATAGCTGAGCAATAGCTGTCTTCAGGTTCTCACTATTGAGTAAATCAGTTGTAACTTCAAAACTATTGCATTTAGAGTATTTGGTTTAAATATGTTGTTCACCTGGTTTTGGGTCAGCTATAACATAGTTAACCCTTTCGCTACTGAAGGAACATTATTTGACTGGACTGTAGCCATATAATGTCATATCACGTCAGAAACGCCAATAAAGTAAAATAGTAACTCACTACCTTATACACTTAATTTGCGGTATTTTTCAGCATATTTCATTAAGAAATGATGAAATGTCGAATGGGGAAACTCCAGGAAATCCCCCAAATAAATATAGCCACAAGAAAACAATATGCATCTATATGCGGTAAATACGGCAATATCTACAGAAACCAGTTAAAATAGGTAAAATGGTGAATTTTTTTAAAAATATAGCATAACTTACATATATTACTTAAGCAATCATTTTAATACTGATAACCAAAGAGAAAACATATTGCAGTATACTGAAGGGAAATAAGACGTCAATATTATTGCCATCGACCCTGTGTTGACAGACATGGTACCTTGTAATACACATTAGTGTCGACTGCTAGTCGTCATAGATGGTAGCAAAAGGGTTAAATTGCAGACCTATAGCTCATTGCATAACTCAGCTATACCTACTTTCAGAGTATTGATGTTGAGTAAATCAGTTGTAACTTGAAAAATATTGCATTTAGAGTATTTTGTTTACATATGTTGTTCACCTACTTTTTGATCAGCTATAACATAGTAAAGTTGCAGACCTGTAGTTCATTGCATAGCTGAGCAAAAGCTACTTTGAGGTTTTCACTATTGAGTAAATCAGTTGTATCTTGAAAACTGTTGCACTTAGAAAAGTTTGTTTACATATGTTGTTCATGTACTTTTGAAACAGCTATAACATAGTAAAATTGTAGTCTTATAGCTCATCGCATAGTCGAGCAATAGCTACTTTCAGGTTGAGTAAATCACTTTGTAGTGGGAAGGGAGAAGTTATTGATTGGTTCTGCTGTGTCTTGAACACACAGCCTTCTGATTACACACAGAAATAAACACCAATCTAGCTCTTTAACCAGCTGAGCTAAAGGGGAATCTCCAGAAGCCCAGGTATTAATAGAACTGATACGCGAGGATATTACAACTTGTAACTTGAAAACTATTACATTTAGAGAATTTTGTTTAAGTAGTTATTCACCTATTTATGGGTCAGCTATAACATAGTGACATTGTAAACCTGTAGCTCATGGCACAGTTGAATAGCTACTTTCAGGTTCTTACTGTTAAGTAAATCAGTTGTAACTTGAAAACTATTGCATTTAGAGAATTTTCTTTACATATGTTATTCACCTACTAATGGGTCACCTATAACATAGTGAAATAGCAGGCCTCTAGCTCAATGTATAGCAGAACAATAGCTACTTTCAGGTTCTCACTGTTTAGTAAATGAGTTGTAACTTGAAAAGTATTCCATTTAGAGAATTTTGTTTGAATATGTTATTCACCTACTTATGGGTCACCTATAACATAGTGAAATTGCAGGCCTGTAGCTCATTCTATATCTGAGCAATAGCTACTTTCAGGTTTTTACTGTTGAGTAAATCATTTGTAACTTGAAAGTTATCGCATTTAGAGAATTTTCTTTAAATAAGTTATTCACCTTCTTTTGGGTCAGCTATAACATAATAAAATCGCGGACCTGTAGCTCATTGCTTAGCTGAGTGAAAGTACTTTAAGATTCTTACTGTTGAGGAAATTAGTTGTAACTTGAAATCTATTGCATTTACAGTATTTTCTTTAAATATGTTTTTCACCTACTTTTTACATCTTAAGAGATAACTTTGTACTTTACTTCTGAATACCATTTGCAGGGCACAACTTTTGTGTCCTTTTCTTCATTCACTTCTACTCTGAAACTCAGAACACACAGTCAGCTGACACAGAGCCCGTTCACAGGCACTGATTGCTTGTGTTGTTATTGTTTTCACTGTCCTGTGACATTTACTGTACAAGTTTTAATGTCACAGCAGTTGTGTTTTCCACTTTTAGACCAAGTTTATACCAAATGTGATGAAAGCACTGGCATATAGACAAGAGGAGTTCAAGTGTTTCTTCCAATACTACCAAACTCTGATGGATAAGGAATCAGGTATTTTTTCAGAAAAACCTATCAGTGGATCTCTAAACATTTACCTCACTTTTAACTGCTGGATTCTTATCGGTACATGTTGTACATGATTTCTCACATTCCTACATTCCAAACCTACAACTAGACCGAGTTTCTGTCCCGTCCTGTTGATCTTTCTGAGTGTACGCGATGGCGGGGGACAGAGTTGACATGTACTTTATTTTTGTTTTTTGTGTAAATCTTGAACAACATATTTGTACACATATTGCCTCAAGTATAAAGTGTTATTTACATTCCTTTATGTGAAAAAGGGAGAAATAAAATAGGACATGAAAGCATAAAGATACTGTCAGATATATCAACAGCAATGTGTGACAGGATAGAAACTCGGTCTAACCTACAACCTACAAGGCGAGAGTCAAGTGATCATTTGCCCAACTTGTTAACCACTGGGTTACACAATTAAAGCCATTGGTGCTTGTTTTCTGACATTATTTCTTCAAAATTTAATTATGTTTTGTTGTATCAGAATACAGTCTTGATTTCTATGTTAAACTATTGTTTCCTGGAGTGTCACACACAATAGCATTAGAATTATTGATGAAATCAGGCCTACAACCCGATTCTTGTTCTGCATGACAGCCAGTCGCAATTGGTGACATTCACCATTTGAACACCCTTAAAATTGAACCTCATGTTGGAAAATTCAGGGCAGTCTTGAAACAGATAAGTCATTCTTTGGGCATTTTGCCCCATATAACCAATGTTTGAATCTGATTTCCCCTGAACAGAATTCAAAGACTGTAGCAGGTAGCCTGTTATAGATTTATCTTCCACAACCTAGTGTTGGTACCCACTTGTCCCCCCTGATGAAAAGGGACACCCTTAACCGACTCAACCGAGGGTATATAGAGTAAGAAATCTAAAATTTGCCACATATCCAAAATTCGTCACATGTGAAAATACTAATAAAAAATAAATGAATTGTGGTAAGATTTGTTGACTGTATAGTAAGTTAAGGCTTTTTGAACTGAAAAATACCATTTTTTAGTCAAAAACATGATTTTCGTCATAAAATTAACTAAGGTTTTAGAGGTGGCGAATTTTAGATTTCTTACTCTAATCTCCATGACCTGGCCAGGGAACAAAAGCCCAGACATCTGGCTCTGAAGTCCAGCATCCTAACCACAAGAGGCCACAGAGATCACTTGATAAAATAAATGACCTGAATTCAAAGTGAGATAACACATTTCCTCAGTAGTAATATCATATGCTGTAACAATTCTCACATTTATTGCATTCTTCTTCTACCATATTTTGTCAAGGGTCCCTAACAAAGGCTGAGAAAGAGTTGATTGTAGTTGCAACAAGTGCTTCCAACAACTGTCTCTACTGTGTTGTTTCCCACAGTGCAATTCACAGAATATTCTCCAAAAATCCCTATGTTGCAGACCAGGTAAATCAACAGGTTTATGTAACACAAACAAATTAGCAGAGTACATTTTGAAACAGGGTTGCCAGTCAGGATTGCTTTAAAAAATCCCTGACTTTTCCCTGGCTGACAACTTCATTTTCCCTGACCATCGCGGCAGTGATGATGATAACTGTTGCATAGATCAATGTTTTAAAGACCTTTCCTGATCAACACAGTAATAATAACCCCATGATACATGAAAACAACAGTTATATTGAATAAATGAGCATTGCTTAATGCAATACAATTAACACTATTTATTTACTGAGCCCACTCAGATTGCCGGGTCGGATGAATAAAAGTACTTTTAAGTACAAATTTGTGATAGCTCAAAACTTGCGACATATGGTGAAATATGTTACTTCAGCATGTTCAGTTAAACAAAATAATGCCCTGTGTGTAATATAAGTCATTAATACTTTAAGGCCTGCCTATGCAACAAAAACATCTACAATACAGCATTGACACCATTTGTGGTAACAAAAGCTCACCATAGTCAGTGCTTAATTGAAGGGCATTAAAATTACATAATAATGTGCATATTAGTGCTGGTATTATTTATCGATATTGAAGTATTTATCGATTCACGCTAAGTTTGCCAATATCAATAATGTAGAGTACAGTATCAATATCGAAACATACTACTTAATAGGTACAACTATGGTGTTTTTCATTCAAATAAAGGACAATATTTGAAGAATATATTAGTTTTCATATTATTTTTGTCAACTTTCACTTACCACTAAACCGGAAACGCCATGTTTATTTACGTTTCGGGAAGCTACTAAAACTCGCGAAAGAGTTTGGAAGGTCTCCCCCAGGAAAGCATCTCGTGCCCCTATATTTCAATGTTGATCGATACGGAAAGCAAAATATGGTTTGATATCGATACAAATATTTTTATTCGATACCAACACTTGTGCATATCATTCATTGTTTAAATTGTATAGGCCTATTCATGTAGGATCTTCTAGATCAACATTGCACTTCAATTTTTGTTGTATTGCTATACACAAATGTTTCCAATTTGTGGTATTATGTCTTCACTTAACCTTATGCATGCGACTCAAGAAAGTCAATTTTCCCTGACTTTCTAAGGATTTTCCCAAATTTCTTTTTTTAAAATTTCCCGACTTTTCCCTGACCTTGAATTTCCCTGACTTTTCCCTGACCACTGGCAACCCTGTGAAAGCAACATTGCAGGAACAGCTACAGGTCTTAAAAATAATCATTTTGCTGAAAACTTAGGAAACTAAAGTTTATGAACTTTTGATATACAACACTACCAGTAAATCAAAAACCTGCATTTTTCACGTTCAGTTATAATCCATGTAAGTTTTTGTCAGTATTTTTGGCATATTTCCTTGTTTTTGGAATTCTATCCGAAATCATTATGAAATGAGTATACAGCTTTCTGTAAGAGAAAGAATAAATTAGATCTAATTGAGACCATGAGAAATATTTTTGATTTTGAATATAAACTGCTTTGAGTCCTCGTGTCTAATTTTGTTTTTGGTGGATTTTGCAGGTTGCCACCAATGTAGACATGGCCAATATTACACCCCGTGAAAGGGCCATGCTGAGTTTTGCTCTGAAAGTGGCAGATATGGAAGAAATCAGTGAAGAGGATTTCACAGAACTACAACAGTATGGATTCGATCGGGAAGATGCCTGGGACATTGGGGCAATTACTGCATTGTTTGCCCTGTCCAATAGAATGGCTCACCTCACTGCAATGAGACCTAATGAAGAGTTTTACCTCATGGGCAGGATGACAAAAGGCTAATATGGATAACAAACCCCAATCTTATGACTGGTGTCAGGCTGCAATTTTTTATACGAATCATAAAACCATAATTATCTAATGATAGTGAGATTTGCTTTGGCTTGAATGAAAGAAGGTTCAGAAGAAAAATTACCATCTCCGTTCTCTGAAAAGCCCCTGTCTAAAGTATACCCCCCAACTCTTGTGTTATCACCCTTGAATTGCTAAAATGTCATTCCTCGGGAAAGTAACTCCATTGAAGCCTTATATTCATTCATTACTGTATAATAATTTTCGGTACAATTTTCCTTATTTTATTGGTTATTAGACATTTGATTTCCAATAGATTTATTCACATCAACTGTATTATGCTTCTTCGTGGCATATACAAAAATTTGGAAACTATAGAGTTGGATAGGATTTTTCTCCGAATCATCTCCCTTCTCTCTCATAACTGTCCATCTAGTAAACATTTGCTTAAATTATCTATGTCCACTTTAGAGAGCGGAGATGTTGTATATATATATATATATTGTGTACAAGTTGAGATTTTGTACAAGTTGCAACTTGTACAAGAAATCTGTACAAGTTGCAACTTGTACAAACAGTTTGTACAAGTTGCAACTCGTACAGGTTGACTTGTACATGTTGCAACATGTACAAATTTTGGACCGTACAAGTTGCAACTTGTACAAGCTCCATATTTATTACTTGAGCAATGTATTTTAATGAATTTATACTTTGAGATTCATAAAATCAACACATCCGATCTTCATGAATAATAAATTCACTGTAAATTATACTTCTTTAACGAGAAAGCAGACTGTGAACTGTATATTTTTATTAATTTTGTTTACAATTACGATACTTTTTAATGCATATCTTTACATTATTTTAAAAGTTTGAGTCTTACTGGCCCAACTGAAACATTTATCTCACTTTTGGGTTGGTGTTGATAACCTTATAATTTATTTAGCATTATAATTCTCCTAAATTTATTTGTTCTAAAACACAGGGATAAATAAAATTTATTGTTTTATGATAAAACCACATCTAAATATTAAGACTATACAAGGATTTTATTAATGTAAAGCATGTGTCAATTACAATTATGTATGTACTATCTTCTGTCCTTTGATGCTTTCCTTTGCACAAGTGTAATCCTACTTTATTGTTTGGGGGTAAATGACAAAACAGCCCTGATGCTATAGGAAGCCACACCAAGACAGTTGATTGCATTTGGAAGATTTCCATTTCTTAATAATTTATTAACTTTCATCTTTGAAGTCTGATTGTTATTATTTAAACTTTTTCTGCTTAAGTATTTTTAAAAGGGAAAAAGACCCCAGTCCACAGTTCCACAACTCCATTGAGAACAAAGCTGGAGTCATACAAGCATCAATAAGGAACAGCACACATTCATGCTGAACCTAGTATTTAACACTAAAGCTTAATTTTTTCTGCGTGATAAACAATGTTTCCAACTTGACCCTTGAGTGATCAACTAAAGTATCAACTTAATATATTAATGTACACAAATTAATACCTTTTTTGTATTTTAAGTTTTATTGGCAACATTTTTCAAGGTTTTTCTGTAAATTTGGTGTTAATTTTTATGGAAAAATGATATATATCTGACACTCTCACATTAATTTGGATATTTATACACATAAAATAAGAAATATTTTCAATAAAATTGTTAATTTATTAAATTTAACCTGGTAAGTTCTTTTTAAATCCAACTTGTACAACAGTATTATTGTACAAGTTGGGTTTATTTGATGGTGAAATTCTGTACAAGTTTTAACTTGTACAGCTAATCTTGTACGAGTTGCAACTTGTACAAACTGCTTGTACAAGTTGCAACTTGAACAGGCTTTTTGTACAAGTTGCAACTTGTACAGAATCTCAACTTGTACATAATATATATATATGGGGAAAAAACTCCTACATAATTATGAAAAGTTTTTCAGTAGACATCAGATATGGTCAGATGAAGAGCTGATTAGATTTTGATTAATATTATTAACACATTTTATTAAAGTTAATATATGTTACAGTATACATTCTTTAAAAATAATGAATATTTATTAGTTATAATTGTGTTATATTGTTCACCATTTACTTGATTGATTTGATTGTTTGCGATACCATAGCTCTGTTGTACAATGTGTCTGTAGTTTCTTTACATAGCATAAATCCTGTGTTGTAAAAGACTGCATGGGTTAGCAAAAGTGGGTCCATTCATGAAGTGGGTTATTTTTTTAAGGAATTTGTACAAAAATAACAAAATGTTGCTTGTATCATATAAATTGGGGAAATGATTCACAGTTTAAATCTGTGTTGCAGCATACCAGTTTTGGTTGCTTTAAATATATGTAATATTCAATAATTAACCATTTATTTGCCATTTTTATCCTTCTCATCAGGGGCACTAGACAGTTAGATCATGATATTCACAAAACTAATTTTAGTTTTGTGAAAACATTGATATATATATTTTTTGTTTTGTAAACATTTTTCATGAACCTGGAAGTATATCAAAACGAACACTGAGAGAGGCAAGGCACAATAATAAGTGAATGGGAAAAACTGGAGTATTTTTTTGTATCCAGATGGTGATCCCGATCACTCTCAAAATTTAGTGGGATGGACCAAGACCAATGGTCTGATTTCTTTAAGAAAGGTCTAACCAGTAGTATTTGTGTTATGCTGCTAACAAACAGATAAACAGTCATGAAAATAATATCTCCTTTTAACCCAGTCATATTACAGACGGTATTCATAGGCATTTTGTTAAACACCCCCATTCCTGTAATTACCGACACCCTTTTGTCTGTCAACTGAAAAAAACTCTTGTTACTATACACAATAGTTTGGAAATGTTCAAAATATCCACCTCCGCAATTTTTAAGGTTTTTGGATGCCTATAGAGTAAGAAATGTAAAATTCGCCACATATCTGAAATTCGCCAAAGGTGGAAAGACTAATAATTTAAGTAAATTGAGGTGAGATTTGTTGAATGTATAGTAAATTAAGGCTTTTTGAACTGGAACATACCAAAGTTTAAGGCAAAACATCTTGTTTTTCAAAAAAATAAGTAAGGTTTTTGGAGGTGGCGAAATTTAGATTTCTGGCGAATTTTAGATTCCTTACTCTAAATGTAGTGTGAATGGGGTATTAGCGGAGGTAAAAAACACTTTGATATTTTCATAATATGAATGTGGGAGAAATATTTTGCACACAAATCGGCCCTCTTCATGGATATTTTGTACAGATGTTTTTCATCGATTTTTTTTTGCAATTTTACAGTTGAAAGAAGAAAATAATGTAATACTTATTGTATAGTGTTACTGCAGTTACTTTCTTCCTTACATCTGCCAAATAAAATGTTTCCATGTAATTTTTACACAGCACCGAAAAAATCATGATCAATTTTCCCACTCCATGCAAACCCATGTAGTGATGTATTATGTTACAGTATTCATGTATTTAGTTTATATATAATGTATATTTATTTTGTTGGGATTTTTTTGTGATAAAATACCTCTAAGGTATTAAATGTTCTTTATGTGCACTGCACAAAGTCTGTTTCTTTACATAGCATACATTTTATGTCTTTAAAACTGCAGGTGAAATCTTAGGTTACAGTATATGTTATTAACAAATGATTAGAGTGTGTGGCAGCAGGGTGTGAGGATACTCTGAAACAGGCCTTGTACGCTGGCAGACTATCAAACAGGGTACTCTTCAAGTCATTAAAATTTTATTAATTCCAAAAATAACATGGTGAAACACAGTGTTCATCCAGATTTGTTGACCCTAAATTTGTTGGTAAGAAACTATCCCTTATGTTCAGATATTTTACAATATAAAGTAAAATTGCTTATATCAAGTACCATACTTTAACTGCCACTTTCAGGTATTCCAGCCTTTGTCACACCCATAATAATGATGTTGATTCTTGTTTCTGATAGAAAACCTTCAGTGCATTATTGTTAGTGTAATAGGTGTATTACTCCTCCAGGTCATATCCCTTGGTGCAGCAGATGCATTTGAATTTGGCCCTAGTCAAACAGAACAGATGAAATCAAGGGGCAAATGGCTCCCACCACATATATGGGGTAATGTTTTGTGTCCTTATCAACCCTGGACAGATTGTAATCCTATTCAAATCCCACTTTGATATGAATATGGTCCAGATTTCAAACAGGGTATAGGCTTTTGTCATGTTCTGGAGACATGTTTTTATCCATTTCCTGGTCCTTCAATGAAAGTTTTATTAACCGATTTCTCGATTGGTACTGAAGTGAATGGGTTGATGTGTGACAATTCATCTGCCTGACATTATGGCATAAACAGTTAAAAAATGAATTCTGTTTAACTTATGCTCTTCGATAATTGGTTTATGATGGGATATCTACGGAGGCATTTCAGCAATAGCGGCAAAGTTTGCATTAAATGTTTTGTTATCTTGGGAAAACATTATTATTTTTTTGTTTTATAATGCACTGGTATGCTGCTTGATTAAAATAAACAAATTTAAAATTGCACTCCTATTCATATTGTTCTTGAAACTTTCCACTTAAGACTTTATTGTATCCACCGGAAGCATCAGGTGGATACTTTGGTTTAGCGTCCGCTACGCCGCCGCCGCGCGTAGAGATTTTCGGCGTTAATGCTCTAAGAGGAAAACAACAGCAGCTAGGTTCACCAAATTTGCAGGATATCTTCATTGGGGGGTAAGCTTCTCTGGGAAGGAAAATAGCCTCATTCTGAAAAACAAGATGGCCGCCACGGGCATTTCTTTGAAAATAAGCTACATTGTTCTACTGGCTGTTCCTCATAGGTAGAAGGTTGAATCTCTTCATAGGTGATATGTATGACACATATACATGTCCTCTACAACCTTGCACACATTTGACCTTGAAGCTCCTAATTCAAGGTCATCCACGGAGTGCCGAAGTAACCCACATAGCGGACTTTAAAAGTGCCTATATCTCCCTTATTATTGGTCCTAGAGGTTTGCAATGTGAAGCCAACCTATAGGAAATCATGTGCTGCAAATCTTCTGATGTGGTCAGATTTGACCTTGGACCCCTCCTTCAAGGTCAAACGAGGATAGCAGAACTTAAAAGTGCTTATAACTCGCTTATTATCGATCCTAGAGGTTTGGGATGGTAAACCAACATATAGGAAATCATGGGCTGGGAATCTTCTGGTGTGGTCAGATTTGACCTTGGGTCCCTCCTTCAAGGTCAAGTGATTACAGCCAAATGTAAAAGTGCTTATAACTCGCTTATTATTGGTCCTAGAGGTTTGGGATGGTAAACCAACCTATAGGAAATCATGGGCTGGGATTCTTCTGGTGTGGTCGGATTTGACCTTGGGGCCCCTCATTCAAGGTCCAACGAGGACAACCAAACTTAAAAGTTTTTATAACTCGCTTATTATTGGTCCTAGAGGTTTGGGATGGTAAACCAACATATAGGAAATCATGGGCGGGGAATGTTCTGTCATGGTCGGATTTGATCTTGGGCCCCTTCTTCAAGGTCAAACGAGGACAGCCAAACTTAAAAGTGCTTATAACTCGCTTATTATTGGTCCTAGAGGTTTGGGATGGTAAACCAGCATATAGAAAATCATGGGCTGGGAATCTTCTGGTGTGGTCGGATTTGACCTTGGACCCCTCCTTCAAGGTCAAATGAGGACAGCCAAACTTAAAAGTGCTTATAACTCGCTTATTATTGATCCTAGTGGTTTGGGATGGTAAACCAACATACAGGAAATCATGGGTGGGGAATCTTCTGTCATGGTCGGATTTGACCTTGGGCCCCTCCTTCAAGGTCAAGTGGGAGGACAGCCAAACTAAAAAGTGCTTATAACTCACTTATTATTGGTCCTAGATGTTTGGGATAGTAAACCAACATATAGGAAATCATGTTCTGGGAATCTTCTGGTGTGGTCGGATTTGACCTTGGGCCCCTCCTTGGTCAAATGAGGACAGCCAAACTTAAAAGTGCTTATAACTCGCTTATTATTGGTCCTACAGGTTTTGGTGCATTGTCTTTACGGTGGATACAATTTGCATCGGTTCTCCGATGCGCTAGGTCTAGTTATCAGTTGTGTCTTGTTGACACACATGTCACGAGTGCCAGTGAAGCTCAACATGGCCAAACAACAAAAGTAAAGTGACAGGGAATCTATGTGACTACCAGGGTGAAAGGTAATATCAGATGCTTTTTACTTTTCAAGGCTGTGAAAGAAGAAAAATGGGAGATACATTGGTAAATAATATTGTTTAACCATAATGAGGGGTAAAAAAAATTTTATCATTCAAATGTCACAGGCCCTTTATTTCTTTTAAGTTGTTTTCACTTCTCCAACATCCCAGAGCAATAACATGGGACATAGCCTGGCTTTTAAGTACAAAAATGCTATTTAACATTTTGTGTCTCAACCATCAGGAACTGAGCGAGATTTGCGAGTTTTAAGAGCTAGCTAAATGCCCATTTTTGGAAAGATTACCCCCAAAATTCAATTTGCTTATTGTGGCTACGCGAATTTGTGTAGGGCTTGGACGGGTGCTGAAAAATGGCATAGAGTACTCGCCCTCTCACAACCGGCCCGAATGCGAGTAATCGCAAGATTTAGTAGCAACCATTAGAAGTCTTCTGTAAACAAATAGTCGGTTCCGGAAACAAAACTTTTGAAGAAAAGCGTCTTCTATTTGACCAGATATTATAGAATCTGGAGTAAATTATACGTTTTCAAGTGAAAATAACAACTTTAATTGATATTATACGACGGAAATGCTGAAATGTGGCATATTTTAAACAAACGTTTCATTACGTGGGCGATAATACAATACCTCGCGAGTAACCGAGGATTTAAAATGGACTCGAGTACTAGCAAAGATTGATTCGTCTATCGAGGCTCGAGTACTTGTTCACAGCCCTAAATTTGTGAAAGGCCAAAAGCACAGTACAATAAATATTTTTTTCAAGTCCATTCTGTGTACATGCCAAAATTGGAATCAAAATGGTCCAAGATAAAAATGTTGATGCTCAGCCAGTGAATTTCGTCACCCAAGTGAAGTTCGTCACCTGCCGTAAAAACGCTCCAGGATAGGCAATATTCATATTTAAATAAATGGAATAGGTGCTTTCAGCAACAAGGTATACATGTATGCCGAAAGTTCACAGGGAAATCTTTAATATTGCCATAAAATGCAGGTGACGAACTTCACTGGGGTGACGAAATTCACTGGCTGAGCAGTAATCATCTGGAATGCCATAATTATCTTGGTCAGGCTGTTTCATGTATCTTGACAAGAGAGTTGAACCTGGAACCTTCCTATCACCAGTCCACACCTCAGATACTGAAGATCACAAACCATAAATTTATCTAAATATCAAGGGCAATTTGTAATAGCACATTATACCTCGACTGTCGGTTCTCTCCATTACCCAAAATTGCAAATTCAATAGGTAAATTTTTATAAGTTAATACCCTACTCAATGTACAATATGCTACACCGGTCAGCACAGACTGGTCCTGCCAAATGCCAGAAAAAGACATCCCATGTTTCCACTGGCAGGACCGGTCCAGGCATGCATTCGCCAGGTGGTGCACCACCCTTCCTCCCTGTCTCAACAATATCAATTCCCCCCCCCCCCCCCCCCCCCAAAAAAAAAAGCACATTTTCTTGAGGTAAAGTGTTGTTTTTAATATCGTGTCACAGTCTTGTATATAAAAATAACACAAGATTCCCTGCAATCCTTGCATATTTTAAAAACATTCATCATCTAAGGTATCTCTGCAGGTAACTTGAAATCTAAGTAGAGGTCCAAGGTGACCTTAGATTTAGGAATGATGATGAATACCATTTTGATCTAAGTTAGTAAAAGCTTGAGAAAAACTTAGGATGACCATGACGTTGCACACCCACAACCCCCAACCAATGTCCCTACTAAGTATCAATTTCCTACACCTTACGGTTTCTGAGATATAGCCTGTACAAGATTTTATAGGTCAAGTTAGGAACAGTCTAAGTATTGTTGAAGAATACGGCCTCAGTTCTTTATTCTGCCTGAGGTCTGATGTCCTGTCCAGGTAGTAGCGCAGAGGTCTAACTGGTCATAGTGACCTATCACTCTTAAGTGATTCATCCAGAGTTGGGGCCAGGGCTGGAAAACCACAGGGGCTACACTGTGTGTATCCTCCTTTGCGAGCTGGTTCTTCGAGAAGAAGCTGGGTGAGGGATAGAGAGACACCTTGGACCAGTCTGTCTGGTGTCTAATGTTCTTGAAGAGCCAAGCATGGGTGTAACTCCTGCATTTACCAGAAACCACGGCTAAGATGAATAGTCTTGAAAGTCAGATTCTTCAAGGAGGCCTCTTAAGAGGGGTTCAAAAGGAGCCTTTGTAAGCTGATGAAGTACCAGAGAAAGGTTCCAAGAGGGGATGCCTCTGCAACCCGTAAGTCTGTCTCTGTGGAAATTATCCAGGGGACAAGTGAGATTTTCATCTTTGCTGACATGAATGGGCAAATTTCACAACTTGTCTGCTATGCCTGATCTATAACCATCAATAGTGCCTGGTTGTAACTTCCTCTACTGCAAAAGATACAGGAGGAAGTTAGCTTTGGACTTTATATGTGGTGCCCTGAAGTCCACCTGATTACTGTAGCACCACTTTGTAGGAACCAGACATGAATATTTAGGTTTCAGGACAGACATGAAGATTTAGATTTCAGGACAGATTCTGAAGTAGATATTAGGGAGATTGGGCAGGCACAGTGGGATCTAGCTTGACATGGCCACCAGGTCCCAAAACCAGGGCATATTGGGCCATCATGGAGCTATCAGAATGATCCTTCTGCAGGGGTAGTGCTTCAGCTTCACCACCACTTTGGCCAGAATGGCTATTGGTAGGAAGGCATATGGGTACAGGTTCTCTCATAGCGGGCTAAGTGCATCTACTGCTCAAGCTAGGGAGTCTGTCACTGGTGATGCAAACTGAGGCAATTTGTAGTTGAAACTCGTTGCAAACAAATCTATTTGAGGCTGATGCCACCTGCTGCATATCAACTGGAAAACCTCTGGAATGAGAGACCATTCTGGTTGAATAGTCTGGCCTAATCTGGATAGCTTGTCTGCTATCACATTCAGCCAGCCCGGAATGTGTCTGGCTTTGAGAGTTACCCGTTTCCTGAAACATCAGGTCAGGATTCTACAGAGAAGGGCACACAATGGCCCAACCTCATACCCCCGTCCTTCTTTATGTAAGCCACTACTTTGGAGTTGTATGTGGCTATGAGAACTATCTTGCCTGTACAGAGGTCTTGGAACTCTTTTAGGTTTAGTGCCAAACAGACCACCTTTAGTTCCAGGTAATTTATATGCAACTTGCTTTCTGGTAGGAACCAAGTCCCTCTGGCAGAGCACTACCCTAAAATGAGTGACCCACCCTTCTTTTGATGTGTTGGTAACAATTTGCAGAGCATGACTGAGAGGGTGTAGTGGTTGACTTTGAAGGACATTTGCTTCCTGAAGCCACCACTGTGAGGATGGAGCAATCTGGGGAAAGGGGGTCACCTTTTCTAGCGATTCCGGTACTCTCCCCATAAAGTGCCACTGTATGAACTGTGGAGCTGACCTAGGTGGACCTGCTTTACTGTAGGTGTCAATTGTTCTATCAGGGATATTTGTTACTGGACCGGATAGGTCAGTCTAAAGAGCAATGTCCTTTTCTTGCAGGGTCTGCCACCAGTCCAGTGTCAGTCTGACCTTACCCTCTCTGAAGTCATACTGGTAACCTACAAAATCAAGTATCAGCTTGGATTCCAGTTTTGATTATTCCATATCTACTACCCAACCTAATTCTAGGCATAGAGCTACTAAGGTCTGGGTATACTGGAGACAAGTTTGGTGGGATGTAGCTCTGACCAACCAATTGTCCAGATAACGGTGGATCTTTATACCCATCAGTTAAACTTCCTTGGCTACCATTCTGAATTCCATTGCAGCAGTGGACAGACCAAATGTTCGTGCTTTGAATTGGTAGGATTGGTTCTGGACATGAAATATCAGGTATTTCCTGGACTGTAGCTTTATTGGTTCATGGAAGTACGTGTCCTTGAAATCTATGGATGCTACCCATTCACCTGTTTGCAAAGAAGTCCTTACGCTCGATGGTGTTTCCATGTTGTGCATGTAATGCCTCCATCAGGTAGCTGTTGACTTTGGAGCTGGCCCCTAGGGCAGCCAAAGTTTTCCAAAACTGTTTCATTCTGGCCCCTACATGCAGGTTTTGAGCAAGTGTTGACATTTGTGACATGTTGGACAGAAGGCAATTGATCTACACAGGAAACAGCTTTCACATATTGTAATTTATTTGCTTTACAATAAAGGGACTTGTGCCTTTCTTTTATGGCAGCCTGGTGACAAAACGTTCATGATCTGCAACAGAACATCATTTAAAGTCTGAAAACTTTGAATCAATGTCTTTGTCTTGCCGGTCAAATCTAAATAACCTCACTGGGGAACACAGTAATTGTCATTTATAAGAAATGTAACTCTTGGCTGGTCACTGTGAGTAGTTTGGGTAGCCATGTGGAGAGATGTTCGGAGTGCTGCCACTGGGTTGAACATCAATACTATCACAGGTAGTAAGCTTCGCACACAAAAAAAAGGTGATTGGACTGGTAGTCCCTGGCACCTCATCAGCACCGGCAACTGGATGAGCCATCAACAGTAGTTAAGGCAGCAGGTTTCTTAACAGAAGGCTGGCTGACCGGTCTGGATGTAGCTGATATCACATGGGCACCAGCAACTTGTGCAGTTGGGGCATGACTGCCCAGTCCGATAAAGTCTAAAAACGTTAGGCTATATAAAGTCTATCAGAAGTAAGACCACCAGTCAGTGGCTGCACAGCTGACACTGGCACTGTTATATGCTGAAAGGTCGGGTGACTGGCTGGAGACTGTAAAGTTCTGGCCATAAACATGGCTTCAAGCGTCACTCCATTTTGCACCAAATGCCTTGATATCATCAGATGAAGTGGATGCTCTGGATTTCTATGGGACTCATTTACAGGGGTCTGTTTCTTCTTTTCAACAGCCAGCTTCTGAACAGAGCACTGGCGTCTGCCTCTCCACCAACTTTCACTACAGCAGAGTCCACTAACACAGTAGGGCATGCTGATTTCTTCTCTTTTTAAGCTTTATAAGAGGGTATAGATAACTGCAGTTTTTGTTCAGAAGTTAAACTTTATCGCAACAATGCATGCATTTTCTTGTGGAGATCAAAGGCAACCACAACATGCCTGCAATTACCCCGCTTTTGTCCTGGATAGGCCATAATATACATACAATCACTAGACAATAACAATTCTAAGAAATAAAAAGTCTTTGCAGAGTATTTTACAAAATATATCCTAAACTTCAAGAAGCAGCTGAATGCACATGCTCCAAATGAAAAAGATGCCGTGACATCACGTTATCTAGACTGTTATGGGCCGGTCCTGCCGGTGGACACACAGGACGTCTTTTTCTGGCATTTACTGGACTGGTCTGCCCCAATAGCATATTGTCCATTGGGTAGGATGTATTAATGCACTAAAATTATACTTTCTAGGGATGGGGCGGCAGCAGTTTTTAAGCGCGAGCCTCGATAGAGCTTGCGCTTCTACAGATCACTTTTTTACCCCACAGCCCTTAAGGGCTGTCGGGGTATTGTTTTCACCCATTCCAATTCTGGGATACTAAAATAAATTGCACCAGTTGTCAACAGGAAATGGCTTGATTAAAAAAGAGCTTCAAAAGTTGCTACAAAACCTTACAAATTGTGAAAGATACTAGATAAAACTTCTTCAGATTTATTGTATGTAATATTTCATGTTTTCCAACAATTGTGTGTACTGACAATCGACATGTCAGAATTGATATAAATTTAGGCATTTCAGTAAAATACTGTCTCATCCTAATACTTTCCTAAATGGCAGTAGCACGTGTTAAACCTGCGACCATCAAACAATAAATGAAAAAAAACAACTAAAATATCTCTTTAGTTATTAATTTTATTCTTTGATGCATGAAATTGCAACCTTACATATACATATCCCCACAAAAACCACATTCTACATACAAAGATTGCAAAACCGTCCAAAACAAAGACAGTTGAAATGTATTAAAAATGTTTTGCTACTCTGTGTCTGTATGGCTATGTATAACATAAATAAATAACACTATTTACAAATGATTACCGACTTCAAATGTGAGAAACATTTAAACAAATCCACTTGTTTAATGAATGATATACAATAAGTACAAAGGACTGAAAATGCAAAACCTTTTTGAATAAAACCGTGCACCCGTAATGATTATCAGTAATTCATACTGAACTTCTTACTTGGTCCACATTGGTTTTGTGGTCAATGATTTAAGTTTAAACATGTAGGTGTTTTACATCTAAAATGCCTTCACTGCACTTTTTAAAGTCAAAGTTGGGGATTTATGTCCCATTCAACAGCCAGGGTCATACTGGGACAGATCCTCAGCATTGCCACTTGTGGGGTTTAAACCCACACAGCAGCGACAGCCACACTTTTTAAAGTGTAAAACTCAAAGTGCTGCATTTTTATTTTTACAATTTTTTGATGAAGGAGTTTCTTCTGAGATGCTGAATGCGTTTTTATTTCCTGGAACACTAGGATATGATACATTTTACCTGGATATATGACAATGAAATGCTGTTAAAAGTTAGTGTACAACTGTTACACATAATAACGCTACAAACTGACGAAACTCCACTCAAATATACGGACAGCATAGCACATTTGTTCTGAAAAATAAGATGCAACTGAAATGTTGCTGGAGGTTTAACTTTACAATTGTACTAGAATATTGTTGATGTGTTGTCTTTAACAATCTTAGGTTGCCATGGTAGTTGCCAGGTCAAGTTTTCCTGGTAAACCATGTTTATTAATTGTGGATTACCAACAATACTTTTCCTTTTTCCTACAAATAACCCCCTCCCCCAAATTAACACCATAAAAACCCAATAATAGGTCTAATCTGATTATTTTATACCCATTTTCAACAAAAATTTTCCTTATTTTAGCTGGTATTTTACATTTTATTGCACAGAGATTTGTTTACATCAGCCACATTTTACTTCCAGTTGGTGTTGGTCATACCTGGGTGCTTTAGAAGGTAGATAAGGTAAATTTGTCTCAACCGTGAGACATTCAATGGAAAGATAAATCAAAAATATGGGTTGAAGATTCTTTTCTTTTTCACTGCATGTGTAAAACAACCTGAAGGGTGACGTCCTTCTCTGAGGTATTACTTTTGAAATCCTATAAATTCTTTTATTACATGACAGAGGGAGATCGTACAACAAATGTACAGAAATTTGTATAGTCACAATAGCTATGCATGAATTGTCAATGGCTTGTGCAACCTTGTATTGGTCAAAATTACCTTGGTCACATGAAGAAAACCTTTTTGAGTAATTAGAAAGTGGTGACTTTACATTCTATACAAGAAATTCTTGTACCTTTTTCTCACATATTTGAGCATTTACAGTTTATACCTGTCTAACATTAACTAACATTAGAAAGAAAATACAAAGCATTTGAAAATACACACAAGAATCCAAAACTTCTCCAAAACAATAAAAGAAGATTTACTGGAAAATATAGTATATACGGAAATATTAACTAAATTACAGAGAAAAGTACAAGTACGTAGCAGAAAAGGATGATTAAAAAAAATACATTCACAGCGGCAACATTTTGATTTGATTTTCTACTCTTTTTAAATTATCATATCTGATAAAGTACCTTCGATGGCAAAACATTAATTTACAATGAAAAGACAAGAGGTACATAACAAAAGCAATTCAACATGGGTACAACGATCTCAAAGTCGTAAATCTATTCTGATGTGTAATGTGGACTTTTATAGCACTTAATCTCCATCAAATGACAGACTCTAAGGCGCAGCTGAACATAAAAAGAAGAAGTCCAGTAACATAGCCAGGTCATACCAGAGAAGATGCAGCGGGTGAAGTATATTTATGTTACTAAACTTTATTTATCAAAATAAATTTGAACATAATTAGTCGATTCTCAGGGCACAAGAAAAAAACGTAAATAATATAGTATTGTTTCATGGACAAAGGTCTTCTTAAGGACCCAACTTGGGCTAAAAATTAAAAGATAATTCTAATGATCATTGGTCTACTTAAAGGGTGAATATAAGGGCATGTATATATCATCCCTGGTCAAGCACATACATTCTCTTGTGAATGTGATTCATTAATTCAATAAAATTTTACAAAATTTACATGTAAAATACTGCTGTATTTCAAACAAGACTTCTAAGTGTTAACTAACTTACTAATTACAATTTAAAGAGTTGATATTATTATGTTTTCTCCACACATATTTACTGGGGTGGACAACAAAGATTCAACACTGACATTATACAATGTTTTGCAACTTCTACACAATGGCCCATGCACTTTGTACAAAAAACACAAAAAGACATTAGCAATATGAGGATTGTGATGAAAACTGTAATTCTAAATTTATATCAGCAATGGGACTGCCTCTCATGTGAAAGCTACACAGTGTATGAAACATGCACCATACCTGTATTTTAGTTCTATTTTTTACGAACTTAAATTTATGGGAAATGCTAACATAAAAGCAAGTGACATCTTTTGATTCAATCCTTGTGATACATCCACACCAAGAATGTCTTATTAGATAAGAAGAACGACTTAGATAATACAAAAGTACAAGTTTTACACAATGTAACCACAATGCGTCTACAACCCAAACAAATTCTAACAATTGGTCCCATATATTCTTATGATTGATGTTACAGCTGTACTGGTCCCACAATATTATTGAGTCAATAATATTTTTATTAAAATACATATTTAATAATACAATACATAAAGAGCATTTTTCATGCAATCACATTACTCACATTAATATATAACATAAAATATATTTTCTAAATGGTAATAAGTTTTGTTCAATATAATTTTGATTCACTTTGCAAGGGGGGATATTATGCTATACCAATAGATATGGTCAACATGTCTAATCAAGATTAAAATATACAGATTCGTGTCTGAATAGAACAATCTTTGCCCCAAAACAGTCACTCTTTGTAAAATTATAGTAAAATCCCCAAATGAAATATTATCTTGGCAACTATGGAAACCAAAAAAATCACTTTCTGAGCAATAATAGGAATTTCTTAAGAGGTTTGCCTCAACTGATGAAAAGAAGTTATGGCCATATGTCTAAGTGTAATCCCCAAATCCTGCTGTCTTAGAATTACAAAACCTCTCAACAAGTTTATTTGACAACTAATCTATATGACCACTGACCAGTAGTTCTCGGGTAAATGTCTTTGAGATATCCAAGACTAAACATTGTACAATTTTTTCCTTAAAAATGAAAACCTGTATCTAAGTTTTCATTTTATTCTTAAAAATTTACATAAACTCAGTTGTTGTTCTGATATTGATGGGATGGTAGCATATTTTACTGATAGGCATCAGCCACAATACACCCGTCTGTTTCCAATAACCTAGTGTTCTAGTGTTGTCCCCAATCAAATGGGTCCACCGACAGAATCGGACACAATGAAAATAAAATCATGCAAAAGCTTAATATATAGAGTAAGAAATCTAAAATTCGCCAGGAATCTAAAATTCGCCACCTCTAAAACCTTAGTTAATTTTATGAAGAAAATGATGTTTTTGTGCAAAAATTGGTATTTTTCAGTTCAAAAAGCCTTAATTTACTATACAGTCAACAAATCTCACCACAATTCATTTATTTTATTAGTATTTTCACATGTGGCGAATTTCATATATGTGGCGAATTTTAGATTTCTTACTCTACAGAAATATTGTAGGAAAGTAGTGGTGGCACCGTGTACAGAAATCAAAACCGCTTACCGTGGCTTTGAAACAAAACAAACTTTGGTATTTTGTATGCTTGTTACTGTGCAGTGAAAATTCGTCGCAAGTGTACATGAGCCTTAACTTGCAACTGGAAATGGTTTTCGTGAGATATATGTGAGAGTATGTAAACACGACTTTTGCTCAATATAAAATAAAAATGACATATTTCACAAAATATGTATATTTTTTGTCATTTTTATGAAGTATCGGCCATTAGAAAGCCTAAAATGAGGATGTTTTCATTTACCGGTTCCCAAATATTCTTAGCAGATTTCGTTATTTATACCCAGAACAAACAAAAACCAGTTACCGGTTTATTGTTCACACCATACAGGAAAGTTCTTCACATTTATTGTTTGTTTGTAATATTTTAAGTTGTCAAACCATTCTATATGTGGATAAACTTTATTCCACCAATTTATAGCTATGGTCCTACACAGATAGGCCAGTGCTTAACAATACCTAACTAAAAGTATCAATATGGTAAAGATTGGCAAATACTGGTCCAGATTATGTCAAGATCTCATACAAAATCAGCCAGAAAGTAAATATTGCCAAATAGGCATTGTGATGTACAAAATTTGCATTATAGACACTTTGGAAGTAAACAATAATCACCAATAAAATTTAATTACTAAATGATGTAAGGTCGATTTCAAGTAGTCCAATATGGTGTTCATTAACCCAGAGCATTCAGTTTAAAAGTGAGTTCACAGAGACATGCATCAATTTTCATTGGAGTATCATCAAATTGTATGCATTTCTTTATTGGTATAGTACAACCCTGCTATATATTTCCACTTAAACAGGTATTCCCAACAGGTTAAACTTTAGTGGATAAACCAACACTAACCCCAACATACAATAGAATTTTACTTACCAGAGTCTACTGGAAAGGATTTGACTATACACACATGTATCACTTGATGCGTTAGTGATTCAAGAAATAAAGAAAATAAAGCACCTAACAGTGAATGCTTGTCTGGGAAATAGTTAACACACAAAAAAAGACTTCTGGTGCTGAAGTTCAGTGTCCATTTCTTGGGTGTCCAGACTGAGGACTTTTTCCTACACTTTATCTTCCACTTACTTCTTTTTGCTCTTACTCTGAATAGTTTTCATTGCCCAACTAATGCCATCCTAAACAAGAAAATGGAAAGAACAAACAGTAAGTTGTAAAGTTACACCTGTGCCAAGTATATATATTACAGGCAAACTGAATAACCAAACATTTCAGTAAATCTGTAAAATTTACCTGGATGCCTTCTCCACTGATTGCAGAACAAGCCTGAATCTGCCATGTTCGGTCTGTGATGTCGTTTAATGACAAATCTCTTGAGATACTATCAGGTTGAGCTGCACTGAACAGGTCTTGTTTGTTGGCATAAATCAACACTGGTACTCCAGTCAGTTTTTCGTCATCTAATAAGTTACTGAGTTCCTGAAATTTTATTGCATGTGGCACAGGTTAAGAAATGTTACAGTCACAATAGTTTACAGAAATTCACTGCTGAAAAACAAACCCTTTATGTCCTTTAGTTTAAATAATAGAATTTATCACATTTGATAATTCTGTATTGTTGTTAAGGGTATTCTAGTATGCGATACATCGTTTCATTATGACAGAAACAAAGAAATCCACAAATTGCATTTATAAAATGTTTTTTGAAGAAATTATTTTACGCTTTCTAATGGCGGATACTACATCAAAACCATGAAAAATGTATATAATTTTGGAAATGTCACATTTTTAATTTATATATACTGGGTAAAAAATACTAAAAATTGAAAAAAAAATTTATTTACTTAAATGTAGCATTTGTAAGCTACAAGCTTACCACGTGGAACTGAATGCTAATCTCGGATGGCCGCAGGCCCTGGCCAACGTCCAAGAAAAATAGATGTCTAGTATTGGCCGGTGCCTAACAGGGAGGTGACCCTCGTAGTGAAATACCACCTGATCCCCCTTCTTTCGAGTAGTAATTTTCCCCATAACCCCTCAGCTGTAATACAGCGGGGAGGCAGGGCTTGTAGCTTATAAAAGTTACATTTAAGTAATTAAAATTTTTAATTTTATTGCGCTACAATAGCTCACCATGTGGAACTGAATACTGGATCCAACCTCTCAGTGGAGGGATTACAGCTGAGACTGGAGGTATTTGTCAATTTTTCTTGGATTTTGAATTAATTAGATTAGAATGAATGATTTAGAAAAGCCAGTCTGAGTCCCACTTACAGTGCCCCGGTTTCGTGAACTGGGCCTGTAAGAAGCCAAAAACCAGAATATTTGAATGAATGACAGTACTAATGCTGTCTGGATTTTGAAGGGGTAAGTGCAGTCGTGCTGACTTAAATGGTATATAGCCCCAAGGGCTTCACCACGACTGAAAACAAGCCCTAGGCTTGAAAATCTCATCAACATGCCACCCTTATGATGAGATTATGGGTTCACCTGAATAAGTCCTACATGTTAAATACTGTAACTGAAATAAAAGATAAAAGACCTTACCAAACATCCTGAGGAGGCAGACATATACCTAGACCCTGGGATTTAGACTCCTGTAGATTTGGCTGCAGCGGATGTGCCCCCCCCCCCCCCCCCCCCTTTCTTTCCGAGGAAAAATAGTCTGATGAGGGGAAAGGTTTAGGACTTGTCGTGCCGCTACTGCTGGACCCAGATACATATTGTTGTCGTTGTATAAGCAAGTAAGGTCTTTTAGGTAACAAATTTGAAAATGTGTTGTGAGTTTTCCAGTGACAAGCTTGTATGATTTGGTCCACTGAAATCCCACCGTAAAAGGCCTTAGAGGCCACAAAGGCCCTAATGTCATGTGCTTTAACTTGGACCAAGTCCAAGGAATGTTGGTCTGCTTGTTTGTTATGTAACAAAGTAGGATAGTTTGTTTAACCAAGAAGAGAGAGTAGCAGGGTCTAAAGTCTGAGGTATGTCCTTTCTTGAAGGAAATAAAGAGTAGGGAACGAGACCCTGTCAGGTCTTTGGTTTGATCCAAATAGTACCTCAGGGCCCGAACTGGACACAGGGTCCTGTCTTCTTTGAATGGTCTATCCACGATGGTGGTAAAAGCAGGGATAGTCACCAGAGACACACTTGAGAACCTTCTCTTGCTAGTTGGGTTTTGCCTATGAAGTCTGAAGAGGGGAACAAACTTTAAGCTACCTTTTCCCATTGGCCTAGATGAGATACTTTGTTTGCAACCCAGGCATGAATTTTGCTCCAGCGCTTGTCGGAGGCCAAAGCTAGCAAGAAAGCAGTTTTGAGTGTAAGATGTTTCAGGTCTGTGTTTTTCATGGGCTCAAAAGGGTGCCTCATGAGCTCATTAAGAAACAGAAAAGTTCCACTTGGGGAGATTCCTGGAACTTTTGGGAAGATCCCGGTGAAAGCTAGGAAGTAACCTGTTAAGGTCAGAGCTATGAGAAATATGGAACCCTGCTGGGCCCAAGGTGTCAACAAAGGACAGTAACCATCAATGGTAGACGGACACCTGTTTTGATCTTGGTACAGGTACATGAATAAGTCTGAGACTTGTTTCACAGAGGGAGTGCAGAAATCCACCAAATTTTCTCTGCACCATTTCTCAAGTAGGGCCCACTTTGACTTATAGATGGTGCTTGTTCATGACCTTTGAGGGGCAGCAATTCACTCTACCAATTCCACAGAGGAGCCTTGTTCTTGGAGCTGTCTACTCCTAGACAAGCGTGGAGGTTGAAATGTTGAGATTGCTTTGAAACAATTGGTTGTGGGACTGTTTGAGAAGTGTTGTTGACACTGGTAAGTGGAGTGGGATCTCTGTTGAGAGCTGCACAACGTCCCAAAACCAGGGCATCCCTGGCCAGCCTGGGGCTATTATAATGAGGCAGTTGCATTGCCTGATTTTTTGGATCACCCTATGAAGGAGAGCCGTGGGAGGGTAAGCATAAGCAGAGAGACCCCACCAGATCATGTTCAGAGCATTTATGTCCCAAGCATGTTGGTCTTGGAATGGAGATACATATAATGGGACTTTGTGGTTCAGATGAGTAGCAAAAGATGTACATGAGGAATGAACCACTTGACAGATCTGTTTGAACATTTGCGGATGCAGTGACCATTCTGTTTATTGGACTGGATAGAAGGTAGGCCATCACATTGAGGCACCCTGGAATATGCCTGGCTCTTAAGAGTTATCTGGTAATGAAGGTCATGATTTTCCACAGGAGAGAACGCATCTCCACTGAATGGGTTTCTCCTTGTTTGTTTATGTAGGCCACTAATGTTGAGCTGTCTGTGGCAACCAGCAAATTTTGGTTTTGGTACTGGTCCTTGAACCTTTTCAGGGCCAGAGAAACCACCTTCAACTCTAGAACATTTATGTGTAGCCTTTATATTCCTGTCTGACCACAGACCTTTTGTAGAGACTAGCTCCAAGTGAGCATTCCAACCTTTGTTTCAAAATTTGTATACTGTGGTCTTGGAGTAAAGGTCTGCACACTTATCACGTTTCTGGGACTTTGCCAGTACTCCAGGTGACCTGAAATAGTCTCTGAGCAAGGAAGGAGGATGTCCAATGACTAAGAAAAAACTCCAGTGCTCCTTGAGGTGAAACTGAAAGGGTCTCATGTGAAGGCGTCCCTCCGGGTCCATCTTCTCCGTTGAGGTGAGCAACTCAGTTAGCGATATCAAACATCTTGAAGTCAAAACATGTTTTGACGTTAAGTGTAGGATCAAATCCTGAAGACTGAGCCATCTCTCTGAGTGGGTTTTACCAGGGCTGAATCTAGGTGGTATTTGTAGCCCACAAACAGAAACACCTGAATAGGTTTGAGTTCAGACTTCTCCTGATTTATTATCCACCCTAAGGACAGTGTCAGGTACTTCCTTAGGCTTTGGTGGAAGGGGATGTGAAGGTGGCGACTGACAGGTCTATCGATGATACCCATTCACCTGGAATCAGAGGCCCTGATGGACTCTGGAGTTTCCATTTGAAATAGTGATCTCAACAGGTATCCGAATATCCGGGTACCCAAACCCTGAATATTTACCTGAATCTGAAATCACATACCCGAGTATCCGAATATAAGCTTTATTGCTGTCAATATCCCCCACGTTGGCTGAACGAGTACAGACATATCTTGACTTCATAAAATTACCTAAAAATGAAACTATTCAATTAAAATGCACAAGAATATTGTTTTCTCACCCTTGTTCACCATTTATAGTATTTTATATGTCTTTTATTTTGGTTGTTCATGCATTGTCAAATACCGGGACCCTTTGAAAATCATCAGTATATTAACACACTTACCTAATTCCGAGTACATAAAACATTGTATATTGGCTATATAGTGACATGCACTCCTTAAATAAACTTGAAATAGGACACATTGGCATGCGTAATGTCCACCTAAAGGGAAGCATGAGTTTTGCTCTAAAACTTGGACTAATTTGAAGCCCCCTTTAAAGTATTGCTGAGAAGCCCCCCTTTGTTATGAATAGTTTGGATAAACTAAAGGTTACTTTAATTCAGGTCAATTGCAACTGTCATTTGTGCTGTAAGGTTTCAATTGTTTCAGGTATAAAAGGCTTGCTTAACTTTCTTCACAATCTTACAATAAAACATTAAAAAGCTACACAACAACATAAAACTGAACAATAAATGGAAGGGGGGCTTTTGTCCTAATGGAAGGGTTTTAGTCATCCAATGTCAGGGTGGGGCTTGTGTCAGAGGGGCTTTTTGTCCTGTGGGTCGACGATTTCAACAAAATCACTCAATCTTGCACGGTTAAGGAGATAGAAGCAAATTAATGGTTTTGCATTTTTGGCAAAAATTCGAAAATGGCCACCATTTTTGGGGAGAGAAATTTTTTTGAAAATTGGCAAGAGTAGATTACTTAGACACCCTGTGGGCTGAAAATTTCGACAAAATCCCTCTATCTTGCATGGTTTAGGATATAGAAACAAATTTGTGTTTTTGCATTTTTGGCGAAAATTCGAAAATTCAAAATGGCCGTCATTTTTAAGGGCAAGAATTTTTTTTGGAAAATTATAAAGAGTAGTTTGCTGAGATACCCTGTGGGTTGAATATTCCGATGAAATCGCTCTATCTTGCACAGTAAAGGAGGAAATATGTGTTTTTGCATTTTTTGCAACAATTCAAAGATTCAAAATGGCCGCCATTTTGGGGGAGAGAAATTTTTTTTTTTGAAAATTGGCAAGAGTATATTTTTGGGATATCCTGTGGGTCGAAAATTTTGACGAAATCACTCTATCTCGCACAGTTTAGGAGATAAGACATATATATGTTTTTTGCTATGTAGCTATTACTCAAGAGGTTAAAGCTATTACCATCAACAACAATACCAAGCCAGCAATTGACCCTATAAACCTTCACACCAAATTTTACAAAGATGAGTTAAATATGTTTCCTTTAAAGGAGTGAAAACAGAAATGCAATTCAGAGTAGACTCAAAGTAGCAAAGCAGCTATTACTCAGATAGCTACGAAGTTATTATCGACCAAAAGCTATCCTGGCCAAACTATTGACCCAATTATCCTTCATATAAAGTTTTGTGAACATACACAACATTGTTTCATTAAAATTTCCAGAAAAAAAGTCAACTCAAAATAGTATAATAGCTATATAGTCCAGTAGCTATTACTCAGTTAGCTATAAAGGTATTATCACCAAAAGCAATCCCCAGCAAGCTAGTAGATACTGATCCAATAATCCTCCATCCAAAATTTTGTGAACATAGGTGAAATACTTTTCACTTAAAATGCTCTGTGTCAGCTGACTGTGTGTTTTGAGTTTCAGAGTAGAAGTGACAGAAGAAATGGAAACAAAAGTTGTGCCCTGGAAATGGTATTCAGAAGGAATGTAACAAGGTAACTGTTAAGGTGTAAATAACTAAGTTAAAACATATTTAAAGAAAATACTGCAAATGTAATATTTTTTTGAGTTACAGCTGATTAACTCAACAGTGAGAACCTCCAAGTAGCTATTACTCAGCTATGCAAGGAGCTATAAGTCTGCAATTATACTATTTTATAGCTGACCCAAAAGTAGGTTAATAACTTATTTAAACAAAATACTGTAAATGAAATAGTTTTCAAGTTACAACTGATTAACTGAACAGTGAAAATTTAAAAGTAGCTATTGCTCAGCTATGCCAGGAGGTACAGGTCTACAATTTCACTATGTTATAGCTGACCCAAAAGTAGGTGAACAAAGTATTCAAAGAAAATACTCTAAATGCAATAGTTTTCAAGTTTCATCTGATTTACTGAACAGTAAGAACCTGAAAGTAGCTATTGCCCAGCTATGCCATGACCTACAGGTCTGCAATTTCACTGTGTTATAGGTAACTCAAAAGTAGGTGAACAACATATTTAAAGAAAATACTCTAAATGCAATAGTTTTCAAATTAAAACTGATTTACTCAATAGTGAAGATCTGAGAATAGCTATTACTCAGATATGCCATGAGATACACATCTGCAATTTTACTATGTTATAGTTAATTCAAAAGTAAATGAATAAGATATTTAAACAAAATTCTCTGAATGCAATAGTCAAGTTACAACTGATTTAATCAACAGAAAAATAGCATCAGAGATGCCCGTACCCCACAGCCTAGGGAAATATTTTCAACACCATGAGATACAGAAGTACTGTATCAGTATAAACTTTAGGATACTTTCAGAGCACTGTCAGTTATATAAAGGTCCAAATAATGTTTAAAAGAAAGATCATGCATATAAAGATGAAGTATTAAAACAAGACAATTCAATAACAAGATGACAGCATTAATCAGCAAACTAAAATTCAACCCTCTTTATCTACATCTGCATGGCCAAATTATGGTTTAGCTGGTTTGAATATTACCATGCATATAGAAGTGGTAATACATTTAATGAATGCTTATGTGTGGTGTTGGAGCAAAATCTGTGGCTCACTTGATGAAATTCTATCTCTTACAATGGGAAGTTATGAAAGTAAAATTCTTAATAAATTCTAATATGACTTTAACAGTGCTTAATCTGCATCAAAAGAGAGACCCAAAGGTGCAACAAGATTTTATAGGTCAAGGTCACTAGGACAAGGTCAAAGGTCAAATTAAGGTGACACCATGATAATACACACCTACAGCCTCAACTTCCTCAACCCTACGGTTTCCAAGATATAGCCCGGACAAGATTTTATAGGTCAAGGTTACTACGCCAAGGTCAAAGGTCAAATCAAGGTCAGACCATGACGTTGCACAACTATATCCCCTAACCAATGTCCCTACCAAGTATCAACTTCCTACACCTTACGGTTTCCGAGATATAGCCCAGACAAGATTTTTAAACTCAAGGTCACTATGGCAAGGTCATAGGTCAAATCCTGGTCAGACCATGACGTTGCACACCTACACACCCTAACCAATGTCCCTACCAAGTACCAACTTCCTACACCTTACGGTTTCCGAGATATAGCCCGGACAATATTTTATAGGTCAAGGTCACTATGGCAAGGTCAAAGGTCAAATAAAGGTCAGACCGTGACATTGCACACCTACACCCCCTAACCAATATCCCTACCAAGTATCAACTTCCTACACCTTACGGTGTCTGAGATATAGCCCAGACAAGATTTTATAGGTCAAGGCCACTACGGCAAGGTCAAAGGTCAAATCAAGGTCAGACCATGATACTGCACACCTACACCCCCTAGCAAATGTCCCTACCAAATATCAACTTCCTACACCTTACGGTTTCCGAGATATAGCCCAAACAAGATTTTATAGGTCAAGGCCACTATGGCAAGGTCAAAGGTCAAATCAAGGTCAGACCATGACGTTGCACACCTACACCCCCTAACCAATATCCCTACCAAGTATTAACTTCCTGCACCTTACGGTTTCTGAGATATAGCCTGGACAAGATTTTATAGGTCAAGGTCACTATGGCAAGGTCAAAGGTCAAATCAAGGTCACACCATGACGTTGCACACCTACACCCCCTAACCAATGTCCCTACCAAATATCAACTTCCTATACCTTACAGTTTCCGAGATATAGCCTGGACAAGAATTTATAGGTCAAGGTCACTACGGCAAGGTCAAAGGTCAAATCAAGGTCAGACCATGACGTTGCACAACTACACCCCCAAACCAATGTCCCTATTAAGTATCAACTTCCTACACCTTACGGTTTCCAAGATATAGCCCGGACAAGATTTTATAGGTCAAGGTCACTACGGCAAGGTCAAAGGTCAAATCAAGGTCAGACCATGACATTGCACAACTACACCCCCTAACCAATGTCCCTACCAAGTATCAACTTCCTACACCTTACGGTTCCGAGATACAGCCCGGACAAGATTTTCAAACTCAAGGTCACTACGGCAAGGTCAAATCAAGGTCAGACCATGACGTTGCACAACTACACCCCCTAACCAATGTCCCTACCAAGTATCAACTTCCTACACCTTACGGTTTCCGAGATACAGCCCGGACAAGATGTTCAAACTCAAGGTCACTACGGCAAGGTCAAAGGTCAAATCAAGGTCAGACAGTGACGTTGCACACCTACACCCCCTAACCAATGTCCCTACCAAGTATCAACTTCCTACACCTTACGGTTTCTGAGATACAGCCCGGACAAACTATTTCCCGCCGCCCGCCCACCCGCCCGCCCGCCCATCCGGACACCATGGGTGAAAACAATACCCCGACAGCCCTTAAGGGCTGTGGGGTAAAAACCCCTTAAAAGGCCATGACATACAGGTTTGCAATTTCAATATGTTATCTTACTAAAGCTGACCCAAAAGTAATTGAACATATTTCAACAAAATACTCTAAATACAATACTTTTCAAGTTGCAACTGATTCAGTCAACAGTGATATCCTGAAAGTAGCAATTACTCAGCTGTAACATGAGCTACAAATCTGTAATTTTACAATGTTATAGCTAATTCAACAGTAGATGAATAACTTAATTTTAAAACAAAATTCTCTAAATGCAATAGTTTTTAAGTTATAACTGATTAACTTAACAGAGAAAACCTCAAAGTAGCTATTGCTCAGCTATGGCATGAGCTACAGGTCTGCAATTTTACTATGTTATAGCTGACCCAAAAGTATCTGAATAACATATTTATACAAAATACTGTAAATGCAATAGTTTTCAAGTTATAACTAATTTACTCAACAGTAATAACCTCAAAATAGCTATTGCTCATCTATAAAATAAGCTACATGTCTGCAAATTTGCTTTGTTACAGCTGATCCAAAAATAGGTGAATAACATGTTTAAAGAGATACTCTAAATGCAATAGTCTTCAAGTTCTAACTGATTTACTCAACACCGATAACCTCAAATTAGCTATTACTCAGCTATGCAATGAGATACAGGTATTTTACTATGTTATAGCTGACCCAAAGTAGTTGAATAACATATTAATACAAAACTAGACTAAGGATGCATCTGTGGCCAGATGCTGGATGTATCCACTGACAAAGGCCAACTAACATAGTTTAGAAGATAAACAGCATTTTTCGTTAATAAGCAAGCTGAAAGCACTTTTAAGTTTGGCTACCCTTATTTGACCCTGTAGCAGGGGCCCAAGGTGAAGTCTGACCACATCAAAAGATTCGCAGCCCATGATTTCCTATAAGTCGTTTTCACATTGCAAACCTCTAGGACCAATAATAAGCAGGAGGGGCCCCCAAGGTGAAATCTGACCACATGAAAAGATTTGCAGCCCATGACTTTCTATAAGTTGTTTTCATATTAATGAGTTATTTGAGAAATACTGGCTATCTGCAATAATTCTAGAGATAATTCGAATTTACTCATTTTCAGTAGGTGAGTAATTACCTACGGGTCTGAAACTTCACCATGTGAAAGCTCTCCCAAAAGTAGATGAATGAGTTATTTGATAAGAATTGGATATCTGCAATACTTTTAGAGATAATTAGCATTTACTCATTTTGAGTAGGTGAATAATTAGCTACAGGTCTGAAACTTCACCAAGTGAAAGGTCTCCCAAAAGTAGGTGAAGGAGTTATTTGACAAAAATTGGCTATCTGCAATACTTTTAGAGATAATTTGCATTTACTCATTTTCAGTAGGTGAGTAATTACCTACGGGTCTGAAACTTCACCAAGTGAAAGCTCTCCCAAAAGTAGGTGAAGGAGTTATTTGACAAAAATTGGCTATCTGCAATACTTTTAGAGATAATTTGCATTTACTCATTTTGAGTAGGTGAGTAATTACCTACAGGTCTGAAACTTCACCATGTGAAAGCTCTTCCAAAAGTAGATGAATGAGTTATTTGATAAGAATTGGATATCTGCAATACTTTTAGAGATAATTTGCATTTACTCATTTTCAGTAGGTGAGTAATTACCTACGGGTCTGAAACTTCACCAAGTGAAAGCTCTCCCAAAAGTAGGTGAAGGAGTTATTTGACAAAAATTGGCTATCTGCAATACTTTTAGAGATAATTTGCATTTACTCATTTTGAGTAGGTGAGTAATTACCTACAGGTCTGGAACTTCAGCATGTGAAAGCTCTCCCAAAAGTAGGTGAATAAGTTATTTAAGAAAAATTTGCTATCTGCAATACTTTTAGAGAAAATGCAGAATTACTCATTTTTAGTAGGCAAGTAATTTAGCCACAGGCCTAATTTAGACATAAAGCCTACCAATAGAATACTGTGGTGCACCCTCTAATATACCTTGCAAACTTGAGAAGGCTAGCTATAATATTTTTTTTCGTTAGAGCGGTAATGGTGAAATCTCTCTACACACTACGGCTGTCCAGTGGATACAATGATTTACTCAACAGTGAGAACCTGAAAGTAGATATTGGTAAGCTATGCCATGACATAGAGGTCTGCAATTTCACTCTGTTATAGCTGACCAAAAATTATGTGAATAACATATTTAAACAAAATACTGTAAATGTAATAGTTTTCACGTTATAACTGATTTACTCAACAGTGATAACCTCAAAGTAGCTATTACTCAGCTATGCAATGAGCTACATGTCTGAATTTTTTCTATGTTATAGCTGACCCAAAATTAGGTAAGTAAGTAAGTAAGTAAGAAACACTTATATAGCGCCGAATTTGATGTAAAAATCCTCTAAGGCGTTGATGTGCAAAAAGGGATAGTCCAGTTCCAGAAAGATGTCCGTTTCCATATTAGCGTCCGGTAGGGGAGATAGGCTATGGTGGAGGATAAGCCAATCTAAAAAGGTATGTTTTCAACTGTTTCCTGAAACCAGAAATGCTTTCTATGGTTCTGATGGCTTGAGGAAGCTTGTTCCACTCTGTGGGAGCCCCTGCTATGAAACTGCGTAGCCCTGAGCGTTTATTTGGTTTAGATGAGGAAATTGATAGGCGATTGCCCCGTGTGAGATCACTCCGCCTAATTAGAGCGGAGAGATATGGAGGTTGACTCAAATGTATTGCTTTATAAATGAGGAGATTATATTTGAACAGTATACGGTAATGAATGGGGAGCCAGTGTAGTTTGTGCAGGAAGGGTGTAACATGACAGTATTTATTTAGCTTGCACACCGTCCAACATAAGGCATTTTGAACTCTCTGTAGTCTGCTAGTATATGCCTTTTTTGTGTTGTAAAACAGTGAGTTACAGTAATCCAGACGGCTGCTTACCAAGGCATTTGCCACCTTTACAGCTGTTTCATGATTTAAGTACCTGCGGACCCTTCGTAGTTCCCGGAGATGGTAGTAACTTATGCGACATAGATTAGCCACGTGTCTTTGCATTGAATTTTCGGCATCCAGGATGACACCAAGGTTTTTTACCGATTCAGCTGGTTCCATGGTGTTGCCAAGCAAACTCACTGGGAAAGATGACTTCAGGGAACTTCTAATTTGATCATCACCAATCACTATGAATTCTGTCTTGTCAGGATTTAATTTTAGCTTATTATTTCCCATCCAAGCCTGGACCGCCTCAAGGCAATTTGTTAATTCAGTGATACTGGAATCGAAGTTCCTAGAGTCGAGTTCCAAGTAAATTTGTGTGTCATCTGCATATAAGTGGTGGGTGACATTGAATTTAGATATGACTGAACTGAGTGGGGTTGTGTATAGGGTAAAAAGGAGTGGCCCCAGAACTGAGCCCTGGAGAACCCCGCAAGGGAGTTGAAAAGCATCTGAAAGATGTCCATCTATTTTGATGCGCTGCTTGCGTGAGTTGAGGTATGACTGGACCCACTTAAGCACTACCCCATCAATGCCATACCAGTGCTGAAGGCAGTTGAATAGGATCGAGTGGTCTATTGTATCGAAAGCTGCAGATAAGTCCAAAAGGACTAATCCAACAGCTGCACCCTTGTCCATTGATGTGGCAATATCATTTTGTATTTTGAGCAACGCCGTTTCAGTTGAGTGAAAAGCTCTACATGCGGACTGGTTTTCGTTAGATATACCCTCGTGAGCAATATGCTCATTTATCTGCTTAGCCACAGCTTTCTCTATGAGTTTGGAGATGTAGCTGAGGTTGGACACTGGTCGATAATTCTTGAGAATATTCTTGTCAAGACCAGCTTTTTTCAACAAGGGTTTAACATGTGCAGTCTTAAAGCAGGATGGGAAACTGCCCTCCTGTAGAGTAGTTCACAATATTTGTAATAGGAGTCAGGAGCACACTGATACATTCAAGGACCAATGATGTTGGGATGGGATCCAAGTCACATGATTTATTTGGTGTGGACTTTATGATTTTAAGGACTTCTTCCTCTGACATGGTCCGGAAAGAAATAAACTTGTTTTTGCAGGAACCTGAGACAGGGGGATCGGCATCAGTAGACAGTAATCCAGATCTTAATTTAGCAATTTTATCTGCAAAATACCTGCCGAAAGTGTTGACTAGACTGTTCATGGTGGTATAATCTGGAAGTACCATTTTTGGTGATCTATGGAGGACTTTATTTATGGAATTCCACAAGGCCTTGGGGTTATCCTCATTTTCCCTAACCATATCACTGTAGTGTTTGGTTTTTGCACATTCCACGAGACGGTTGAAATGGTTCACAGCGGCTCTATACCTACTGCGGTTTATGGCAGAGTTGTCCTTTCGCCACTCCCTTTCGAGTTTGCGCTTACGTCTCTTTGCTGCCAAAATCTCATTATTGATGAACCCTTTGTTGACATGTTGTGGGGTTTTACATTCATGTTCAGGTGCATGCTTGTCAAGTATGTTCCTAAGGGTATGAAAGTATTGGTGTGAAAGTAAGCTAGCTGTTTTGTAAGGAGCCTGGATAAGCTCAGAATTTTCAATGTCAGACATGAATTCAGTTTTATTTATCTTGCGAAGTTTCCTGATTTTCAACCGTTTTACTCTGCAGGAATTTTTGACAGGGACTGTTGTAGTGAAAAAGACAGCTAGGTTGTCTGATATGCCGTCCTTTACATGATGGTGAACTGAGGAAGTTAGGGATTTACTAGTGCAGAGTACATCAAGGATATGTCCTTGTATGTGTGTAGGTGTTGACACATGTTGAATAAAATCAAAATCCAATAGAACTGTATTTTGACTGTCAAGCTGGATATTGACATCTCCCAGGATAATATTTTCATGTGGTGACAAAGCAGCTGCTTCCATGAAACTGTTGAATTCCTCGATAAATCTGCTTTTGCTGGTACTTGGAGGTCGGTAAATTACATGTACCAGGAGCTGGCTTGACTGTCGATCTGACAGTTTGACGGTAATGTGTTCAAACGTTTCCCGCCGATCAATTTGAGAACGCACGCTATCAATGTCATTCCTAACAAGGACAGCAACTCCACCTCCTTTCTTGTTCTCGCGTGGGACCTGGTGAAGCTGGAAACCTGCAGGGGTTATCTCATCCATTAGGCCTTGTGTGTCCGACGGTCTTAGCCATGTCTCAGTGACACCAACTATGTCGAGATCATTTGACAAAACAAAATCACTGAATGCTGATGTTTTGTTACGCAATGAACAACACATTTAAGCAAAATACTGTAAATGCAATAGTTTTCAAGTTACAACTTATTTACTCAATAGTGAGAACCTGAAAATAGCTATTGCTCAGCTATGCCATGAGCTATAAGTCGGTAATTTCACGATGTTATAGCTGACCCAAAAGTAGGTGAACAACATATTTTAAGAAAATACTCCAAATGCAATATTTTTCAAGTTACAAGTCATTTACTCAACAGTCAGTACCTGAAAATAGCTATTGCTCAGTTGTGCCATGAGCTACAGGTCTGTAATTTCACTATGTAATAGCTGACCCAAAAGTAGCTGAATAACATATTTACACAAATTTCTGTAAATGCAATAGTTTTCCAATTACAACTGATTTACTCAACAGTGTGAACTTCAAAGTAGCTATTACTCAGCTATGCAATGAGCCACAGGTCTGGAACTTCACTATGTTATAGCTGACTCTGAAATAGGTGAATAACATATTGAAACAAAATACTCTAAATGTAATACTTTTGAAGTTATAAGTAATTTACTCAACAGTGATAACCTAAAAGTAGCTATTACTCAGCTATGCCATGAGCTACAGGTCTGAAATTTTACTATGTTATAGCTGACCCAAAAGTAGCTGAATAACATATTTATACAAAATTGTGTAAATGCAATAGTTTTCAAGTTACAAGTGATTTTACTCATGATGGAAGTTACTGAAAAGCCCAAAAGTAGCTATTACTCACTTAGCTATTGAGACAGACACCCAAGTTACTCACCATGTTGTAGCTATGAAAAAAGTAGCTGAATAACATATTTTAACAAAATGCTCTAAATGCAACACTTTTCAAGTTATAAGTGATTTAGTGCATGATTTCATGACTTTTAATGCATTTTAGACATTTTTGTCTACCACAGGCCTAATTTTAGACATAAAGCCTACCAAAAAGATAGGGTGGCGAGTCCTCTAGCATACCAAGCCACCTGCCAAATATGAAAGAAATCTGGAAAGAAATGTGGACTGTAGGTCGCTAACAAGCAATATTCCACATTTTAGACATTTTTGTCTACCACAGGCCTAATTTAGACATAAAGCCTACCAAAAAGATAGGGTGGTGAGTCCTCTACCATATGAAGCCACCTGCCAAATATGACAGAAATCCGGAAAGAAATGTGGACTGTAGGTCGCTAACAAGAAATCTCTGCGGACGCAGACGAGGACGACAACGATAATGAATCCATAGTATCCCCGCTTCGCGTCGGGGATACAATAATGGAAATATAAGTAGTTAGTAAGACAACAAAGAACAAATTACATTATTTTCATTTTCTTTTCATCCTGGCCAAAACTGAATAAACTGAAGTCATCTCTGGCTTTACATTTCCACTGAAATTGTGGATACTCTTTCAAGGTGTAAAAAATAGCTTTACATCAACAGTGTTATTAGATCATGCCAAAATGTTAATGTAGGACCATTAATGTTATTGGGACAGACAGAATGACAGATGGGCAAGAACTGATATCCCAATTCTGGCCCAAGTGGAAGTAGGGTACAACTATACATACAGAGATTCTCAAATTCAGATAACTATGGTCATTGAGTAGAGTATGAATTATTTATTAATACTGGCAAAATGTCAGGTTGGGTCAAATTGGGTATGTATTATATTAATAGACATATGTCAATGAACATATTACTGGTAATTATTTCAAAGTAAAATAAACAGTGGATTATGTATAAGTTGAATGTACCGAATTATCACTTTTTTATGCGATTTATTACATATTCGATATGTATAATTTGTCAAATAGCGACAAAGATAAATCATGCATGGGCAATAATATAAGATACTAATAATCGGCATGTTAAACACTTACTTACGAGCAGCATATGCACAGAAATAATACATCTCTTAGTAAGAGCAATATCCAAGTGCTCTGCAACATTTATTTCAATGAAACACACATAAAAAACATAATTACAGCAATTTAAAGCTCATTTCTTTACAAACAATATTTAGTCAGTTTTTTTCGGTGTCGACTAAAGCAAAAAATTAAAGTCTCTCAAAACGTTTTGAAGAATTCAGCTATTGAGCTCTGTTTTACTGATGACCTCTTTACTTTAGAAAGTAAATGTTTAATTTTACACAGACTTTCCAGTTCATCAGAAGTTTCAGGTAAAGTCATTAAAAAGGATCTAAGCATCTCACAGGCAGCCTCGGCCTCTTTCAATGTGGCAGGCTTTTTTGGTGTCTCTGGCTCTTCAGGCACTTCAGAATCACTGTCACTGTCCTCCTCTGTGGTCCCTTTGACTTGTGATAGGATATCTTCATCTGTGGGGACTTCTGATGTCAATAATTCATTATCAACAGTGATGTAGTCCCTGAACTCCTCATTCGTCAGTCCTGCATGGAAGATCTCTTCATTGTTATTTCCATCACTGGTGACATCTAATGATAAACTTTCTCTGAAGGTCATATGGAACCAGCAGTTTGAAATAGTTTGTGGGGTGACCTTGGCCCAAGCTTTCTGACTTTCACTCAAAGCATCAAGTAATGTGATGGTGAATGGGGTTCCACTGTCAAGACAGCGAACTTGTCTTTCACTGATGCTGGTTCTGTAGAAATGCTTGAAGTTTTTTATAATCCCTTGGTCCAGAGGTTGCAGCACACTGGTTGTATTGGGAGGAAGAAAGAACAAGGTCACAGCTTTGAGCCCAGGTACACTCTTTGTATGGGAGGCACAGTTGTCCAGCAGGAGAGCCACTTTTTTCTTTTTTGAGGTCAAATTTCTGTAGCCATTCAGTGAAAAAGGTGGAGGTCATCCACACCTTGGTATTGCTCCTGTAATCTGTGGGCAAGGTCACAACATCCTTGGTTTTTCAGATTTAGCAAACACAATAATGGGTACTTGTCACTGCCATCCATATTACAACAAAACAACACTGTGATCCTCTCTTTGGACAATTTTCCCCCAGCACATCGTTCTCCTTTGAATGTGAAGGTCTTGTGTGGCAGGAGCTTATAAAATAAGCTACTCTCATCACAGTTGTAAATATCACTGGGTTGGTAATTCTGTAAAATGTTCTGCCAGCTTGTTTGGTGACAATTATGCACTAATGAAAGGTCTACAGCCTTCTCCTCACCCTGCACAGACTTGAATTTGATATTATGTCTCTCTTTGAAACAGCTTAACCAGCCAAACGTACACCTAAAGTCCTGGTATCCCAAGTCGTGCCCAAACTTGTCAGCTTTAGACATCAAAATTGGACCAGTAATTATGGCACCTTCATTAACCTTTGATTTGAACCATTTTAAAAGTGCACTGTCTATGTCCTCATATTTCCAAGTTTTTAACCTTTTCTTAGCTGTATTCATATCTCCAGATTGAAAATACCTCTTAATTTTATCAGATTTTTTTTATCCAGGTACTAAGTGTATTTAAAAGGTACATCAAACTTTCCGGCAATATCAGCCTTTGCCCCTATTCTCCACTTCAATTACTGCTTGATACTTTTCATGTAGAGGTTTGCAACATAATTTCCTTTTACCAGGCATTATGACAATGATAACACCCCATTTTGTTACTACCTTTTATACCCAAAATTACTTGCCATTAATATTTAAAAAATCAACAGTTATTGTCCGTTAGAGGGGATTACAATTGATCGACCTTAAGTCCACACTTTAGTAATCCCTGAAATGCAATTGAGAGACAACAAATATAGATTCCCCCATGATAAAACAAAACAATGTGACAGGAGTTGAGTGTTGAGGGATTATGTGGGGATTGGGGGATCAAAGGTGTGAATATTTTCGTCTGTGATGTTTAAACATGACAAGGATTGTTATTTGTTTGATGTTTGAGCACAATAGTGTGCTGGAGGTGAGTGGCTTTGATGTTTAACAATGGACCTTATGATCGTGGACTTCAATTTACATTCGAGTGATCCTTTTGTTTTAGTGCTAAAATCACCTTTTTGGACTCAGTAATAAAATCGACTAGTATATTTTATAATGAATCGAACTTTGGTTGGGACTTAACAATATGTTTGTTTTACAGCAAATTTCGACTAGCGACTAGTACAGAATCCACTGTATATGACAAACACATTGACACATAAATGGAGAATTATCCACCTGACAAGGATGCAAATCACAAATAATTTTTTTCTTGTATAAAGCTTATGAGTGTTCCAAATTTGGCAAGAGGTAAGTCTGTTAGTTTGTTTTCAACCAGAAACAAATCATTTGTTCAAAATAAACCATTCAAAAACTTACCACCCCAGTTTCCTCAAATCGCTTTTTATCTGTGGAATCTATTACATATATCTGAAAATAAACAGAAACACAGAACATTGATAATGCAAAGGTATGTACAAAAATATCCAAAAATATATGAATTTCAGACCAACAGTAGTTATAATGCTAAGTTATAATGCTATACACATTACTGACATTATGAACCTGGCTAAATAAGAAAAGTAGGAGGGCACTAAGTTAACACTTCCAGGAGGCAGGAGCTGTACTGCACATGGGTTGAAATTTTATTGTATTACAAATGCACAAGACATATATCTGGAACAGGTAGGACAGAGTCAAATTTAAGGTTTCATGTCCTGTTCAACAAGTTAGGGATCCAGAATAGTAACTCACTGCCTTTGAAGTAATACCAGTATTATGTCTACATGAAAGATTTCAGAAAAATAGCCACCTTCAGCAGGCAAGAGCCCAGCCCACAGGTACAACTAAATGTTCGACAACATTGAGGTTTGGCAAAATCTTAGGAGCAACCTCAGTTATAAGAAGCATACAGAACCCAAAAGATGTTGTCAGATGTAAGGACTTTCATGTAGTTGAAGAAGGGAAAAATTTACATATTTTATCCATTCATGATGTGAGTTCCAAACCCAAGGACCAATATGTAAGAGAGATATGGCAGTTTTAGTATGATGACCCCACACAACCTTGAAGCAGGAGTCAACGGTCAAATCTGACACTTGGAAACAATTCACAGCCCATGTTTTCTTATAAGTTATTTTCATATTTTGAAGTCCTAGAAATAATTATAAGAGAAATATAAAGCCTTTTTAGCATGATGACCCTACTTGACCTTGAAGCAGGAGTCAAAGTTAAATTTGATACTTGCAAAAGATTCATAGGCCATGATCTCCTATAAGCTGCTTGACATTTAGAAGCCCTAGAACCAATAATAAGGGAGATATAAGAGCTTTTCAGTATGATGACCACACTTGACCATGAAGTAGGGGTCAGAGATCAAATTTGACACTTGTAAGAGATTCGCTGGGCATGATTTCCTATAAGCTGTTTTCTGATTCGGAACTCCTGGGACCAATGATAAGGGAGATATTCGGCTTTTTTGATAGGATGACCTCAAACCTATTTGGCATCAAAGATGTGATATTGTGGTCATTTTGTTTTCAAAAGAAGGCCACAGTTAGAGAGCTGATTCTTAAAAATAGCATCAGAGATGTCCGTACCCCACAGCCTGGGGAAATAGTTTTCAACACCATGAAATACAGAAGCAGTGAAACAGTACAAAGATCTGGATACTTTCAGAGCAGTGTCAGTTATATAGAGCTCCAAATAATGTTTAAGTAAAGAAAATAACATCTAAAAGAAAGAAAATGTATGTAAAGATAAAGTATTAAATCAAGACATTTCAATAGATTACAAAGCTGTAAATTTTATTAATTGGAGTATAGCTGTTGATGGAAATGGCACAATTATACAAAAGTACCTAAACTAATCAGTTGGAGCAAGCTATATATCTTTGTCATAAGAGAAATATGTCTCAAATCTTGCAGGTGAACACACTTGGGCAGATCCAAAGTTAAAGGTCACACCATGATACACACCTACACCCCCTAACAAATGTCCCTACCAAGTGTCAATCTTCTACACCTTACCAAATTCAATAAATGACCCAGACAAGATTTTCAAACTCATGGTCACTACGACTAGGTCAAATCAAGACTACATCATGATGATGCACATCTACAACCCCAAACCAATGTCCCTATCAAGTATCAACTTCCTACACCTCAGAGTTTCTGAGATATAGCCTGGACAAGATTTTATAGGTCAATATCACTACAGCAAGATCAAAGGTCAAATCAATGTCACTCCATGACCACGCACATCTACAACCCCTAACCAATGTCCCTACCAAATATGAACTTCCTACACCTTACGGTTTCCGAGATATAGCCCGGACAAGATTTTATAGGTCAAGGTCACTACAGCAAGGTCAAATCAAGGTTACACCATGATGTTGCACACCTACACCTCCCAACCAACGTCCCTACCAAGTATCAACTTCCTACACCTTACGGTTTCGGAGATATAGCCCGGACAAGACTTTATATGTCAAGGTCACTATGGCAAGATCAAAAGGTTAAATCAAGGTCACACCATGACATTGCACACCTACACCCCCTAACCAATGTCCCTACTATGTAACAACTTCCTACACCTTACGGTTTCCAAGATGTAGCCCGGACAAGATTTTATAGGTCAAGGTCACTACGGCAAGGCCAAAGGTCAAGTCAAGGTCACACCATGACGCGGCACATCTACACCCTCTAACCAATGTCCCTACCAAGTATCAACTTCCTACACCTTACGGTTTCTGAGATATAGCCCGGACAAGATTTTATAGGTCAAGGTCACTACAGCAAGGTCAAATGAAGGTTACACCATGACGTTGCACACCTACACCTCCCAACCAACGTCCCTACCAAGTATCAACTTCCTACACCTTACGGTTTCCGAGATATAGCCCGGACAAGACTTTATGTCAAGGTCACTATGGCATTTATTTATTTGGGGTTTTACGTCGCTTTCAACACTGTACAGGTCATATCACGACGGGTAGTTGGAAGGGCAGAGGAAACCAGTACATAGAGTTCGCTAGGGTTGTGTACTGTAAACTGCCGACCAACGGCAAGCAACTACCAGCTTTCCCACTTAAGGCCGTCACGGGGATCGAACCCCCGACCTCAGAGGTGGGAGGCGAGAGTGTTACCACTCTGCCACCGTGGCCCCTAAGGTCACTATGGCAAGATGAAAATGTTAAATCAAGGTCACACCATGACATTGCACACCTACACCCCCTAACCAACGTCCCTACTATGTAACAACTTCCTACACCTTATGGTTTCCGAGATGTAGCCCAGACAAGATTTTATAGGTCAAGGTCACTAAGGCAAGGTCAAAGTCACACCATGACGCGGCACACCTACACCCTCTAACCAATGTCCCTACCAAGTATCAACTTCCTACATCGTACGGTTTCTGAGATATAGCCCGGACAAGATTTTATAGGTCAAGGTCACTACAACAAGGTCAAATCAAGGTCAGACCATGACTTTGCACACCTACACCCCTAACCAATGTCCCTACCAAGGATCAACTTCCTACATCTTATACCTAGATATAGCCCGGACAGGATTTTATAGGTCAAGGTCACTATGGCAAGGTCAAAGGTCAAATCAAGGTCAGACCATGATGTTGCACACCTACCCCCCCTTACCAATGTCCCCACCAAGTATCAACTCCTATAACTTACGGTTTCTGAGATATAGCCCAAACAAGATTTTCAAACTCAAGGTCACTACGGCAAGGTCAAAAGTCAAATCAAGGTCAGACCATGATGTTGCACACCTACACATCCTAACCAATGTCCCTACCAAGTATCAACTTCCTATACCTTATGGTTTCTGAGATACAGCCCGGAAAATTTTTTCCCCGCCTGCCCACCCACCCATCCGGACACCATGCAGTGTTCGCCCTCGAGCGTGATTTCGTGAGTTTGTACACACTCTGGGGCGAGTTGTCGCAAAACCAACTCACCAACGCGTCTGTGCTGTTGCTAACAGGCGAAACACTCAAAACTGACTGAAAAAATTTGTCTATTATTGGAAGCGACGACGTACATATTTCGTCATAGAAATGGGTGAGAAAAGCAGTTTATTTTATTTTATACATCCAGCTAACAGTAATTCACGTGAGAATTCGGGTATTCTTGCGAGATTTTTGTTGATTTTTAAACTTGTCTTCTGCTTATAGTGTCACAGGCGAAACAGTCGAAACAAGACCACTGCCGCGGTATGTATCTCCCGCCGAGTACCGCAGGGGAAGAAATACTACATTGAAATTTTTCCCCTTTGCATAGGACACTGTTGTACCATCCTGCAGGTCGAAAATTCGCTTGAAATCGCTCTATCTGTTACGCTTTTCGAGATATTGACACTTTTCCATTTTCAGCAAAAATCCAAGATGGCCGCCGAAAGTGGCGAAAAATGAAATTTTTCCCCTTTGGACAGGACACTCTTGTATCACCCTGCGGGTCAAAAATTCGCTCGAAATCGCTCGATCTCTTACGGTTTTCGAGATATTGACACTTTTTCATTTTCCGCAAAAATCTAAGATGGCCGCCAAAAGTGGCGAAAATTGAAATTTTACCCCTTTGCACAGGAGACTATTGTACCACCCTGCAGGTCAAAAATTTGCTCGAAATCGCTCTATCTCTTACGGTTTTCGAGATATTGACACTTTTCTATTTTCCGCAAAAATCCAAAATGGCCGCCAAAAGTGGCGAAAATCGATATTTTTCTCCTTTGCACAGGACACTCTTGTGCTACCCTTCTGGTCAAAAATTCGCTTGAAATTGCTCTATCTCTTACGGTTTTAGAGATATTCACACTTTTCCATTTTCCGCAAAAATCCAAGATGGCTGCCAAAAGTGGTGAAAATTGAAATTTTACCCCTTTGCACAGGACATTCTTGTACTACCTTGCAGGTCAAAAATTCGCTCGAAATCGCTCTATCTCTTATGGTTTTTGAGATATTCACACTTTTTTCATTTTTTTCCGCTAAAATCCAAGATGGCCGCCAAAAGTGGCGAAAATTGAAATCTTTCCCCTTTGCATAGGACACTTTTGTACTACCCTGAAGGTCTAAATGCAATAGTTTTCAAGTTACAAGTGATTTCACTCATGATGGAAGTTAGTGAAAAATCCAAAAGTAGCTATTACTCACTTATCTATTGAGATAGACACCCAAGTTACTCACCATGTTGTTGCTGTGGGAAAAAGTAGGTGAATAACATATTTTAACAAAATGCTCTAAATACAATAAGTTATAATCGATTTAGTGCATAATTTCATTAATTTTAATGCATTAAAAATTATTTTAATAATTCATAAAAATACTTTAGCATGTGAAATATCTCCAAAATGTAGTTGAATGAGTTATTTGAGAAATACTGGCTATCTGCAATACTTTTAGTGATAATAGGCAATTACTCATTTTGAGTAGGTGAGTAATTAGATATGGATCTGAAAATTCACTAATTGAAAGTTCTCCCAAAATATAGGTGAAGTGAGTTATTTGAAAAATACTGGCTATCTGCAATACTTTTAGAGATAATTCGCATTTACTCATTTTGAGTAGGTGAGTAATTCCCTACAGGTTTGGAACTTCACCATGTGAAAGCTCTTCCAAAAGTAGATGAATGAGTTATTTGAGAAAAATTGGGTACCCACAATACTTTTAGAGATAATTAGCATTTACTCATTTTGAGTAGGTGAGTAATTACCTACGGGTCTGAAACTTCACCATGTGAAAGCTCTTTCAAAAGTAGATGAATGAGTTATTTGAGAAAAATTGGCTATCTGCAATACTTTTAGAGATAATTCTCATTTACTCATTTTGAGTAGGCGAGTAATTAGCTATGGGTCTGAAACTTCACCATGTGACAGCTCTTCCAAAAGTAGATGAATGAGTTATTTGAGAAAAATTGACTATCTGCAATACTTTCAGAGATAATTCGCATTTACTCATTTTGAGTAGGTGAGTAATTAGCTACAGGTCTGAAACTTCACCAACTGAAAGCTCTCCTAAAAGTACATGAATGAGTTATTTAAGAAAAATTGGCTATCTGCAATACTTTTAGAGATAATTCGCAGTTACTCATTTTGAGTAGGTGAGTAATTAGCTACAGATCTGAAACTTCACCATGTGAAAGCTCTCCCAAAAGTAGGTGAATGAGTTATTTGAGAAAAATTGGCTATATGCAATACTCTTAGAGATAATTCGCAGTTACTCATTTTGAGTAGGTGAGTTATTACCTATGGGTCTGAAACTTTGCCATGTGAAAGCTCTTCCAAAAGTAGATGAATGAGTTATTTGAGAAAAATTGGCTATCTGCAATACTTTTAGAGAGAATTTGCATTTACTCATTTTGAGTAGGCGAGTAAGTAGCTATGGGTCTTAAACTTCACAATGTGAAAGCTCTTCCAAAAGTAGATGAATGAGTTATTTGAGAAAAATTGGCTATCTGCAATACTTTTAGAAATAATTAGTATTTACTCATTTTGAGCGGGTGAGACATTAGCTACAGGTCTGAAACTTCACCAAGTGAAAGCTCTTCCAAAAGTAGATGAATGAGTTATTTGAGAAAAATTGGCTATCTGCAATACTTTTAGAGATAATTTGCATTTACTCATTTTGAGTAGGTGAGTAATTAGCTACGGGCGTGAAACTTCACCAAGTGAAAGCTCTCCCAAAAGTAGATGAATGACTTATTTGAGAAAAATTGGGTATTTGCAATTCTTTTAGAGATAATTCACATTTACTCATTTTGAGTAGGTGAGTAATTACCTATGGGTCTGAAACTTCATTAAGTGAAAGCTCTCCCAAAAGTAGATGAATGAGTTATTTGAGAAAAATTGGCTATCTGCAATACTTTTAGAGATAATTCGCATTTACTCATTTTGAGTAGGTGAGTAATTAGCTACGGGTCTGAAACTTCAAGTGAAAGCTCTCCCAAAAGTAGATGAATGACTTATTTGAGAAAAATTGGGTATCTGCAATTCTTTTAGAGATAATTCACATTTACTCATTTTGAGTAGGTGAGTAATTACCTATGGGTCTGAAACTTCACCAAGTGAAAGCTCTCCCAAAAGTAGATGAATGAGTTATTTGAGAAAAATTGGCTATCTGCAATACTTTTAGAGATAATTCGCATTTACTCATTTTGAGTAGGCGAGTAATTAGCTATGGGTCTGAAACTTCACCACGTGAAAGCTCTTCCAAAAGTAAATGAATGAGTTATTTGAGAAAAATTGGCTATCTGCAATACTTTTAGAGATATTTAGCATTTACTCATTTTGAGTAGGTGAGAAATTAGCTACAGGTCTGACACTTCACCAAGTGAAAGCTCTCCCAAAAGTAGATGAATGAGTTATTTGAGAAAAATTGGCTATCTCCTATACTTTTAGAGATAATTCGCATTTACTCATTTTGAGTAGGTGAGAAATTAGCTATGGGTCTGAAACTTCACCATGTGAAAGCTCTTCCAAAAGTAGATGAATGAGTTATTTGAGAAAAATTGGCTATCTGCAATACTTTTAGAGATAATTAGCATTTACTCATTTTGAGTAGGTGAGTAATTAGCTACGGGTCTGAAACTTCACCAAGTGAAAGCTCTCCCAAAAGTAGGTGAATGAGTTATTTGAGAAAAATTGGCTATCTGCAATACTTTTAGAGAGAATTCGCATTTACTCATTTTGAGTAGGTGAGTAATTAGCTATGGGTCTGAAACTTCACCATGTGAAAGCTCTTCCAAAAGTAGATGAATGAGTTATTTGAGAAAAATTGGCTATCTGCAATACTTTTAGAGATAATTCGCATTTACTCATTTTGAGTAGGCGAGTAATTAGCTATGGGTCTGAAACTTCACCATGTGAAAGCTCTCCCAAAAGTAGATGAATGAGTTATTTGAGAAAAATTGGCTATCTGCAATACTTTTAGAGAGAATTTGCATTTACTCATTTTGAGTAGGCGAGTAAGTAGCTATGGGTCTTAAACTTCACAATGTGAAAGCTCTTCCAAAAGTAGATGAATGAGTTATTTGAGAAAAAATTGGCTATCTGCAATACTTTTAGAGATAATTAGTATTTACTCATTTTGAGCGGGTGAGAAATTAGCTACAGGTCTGAAACTTCACCAAGTGAAAGCTCTCCCAAAAGTAGATGAATGAGTTATTTGAGAAAAATTGGCTATCTCCTATACTTTTAGAGATAATTCGCATTTACTCATTTTGAGTAGGTGAGAAATTAGCTATGGGTCTGAAACTTCACCATGTGAAAGCTCTTCCAAAAGTAGATGAATGAGTTATTTGAGAAAAATTGGCTATCTGCAATACTTTTAGAGATAATTTGCATTTACTCATTTTGAGTAGGTGAGTAATTAGCTACGGGCGTGAAACTTCACCAAGTGAAAGCTCTCCCAAAAGTAGATGAATGACTTATTTGAGAAAAATTGGGTATCTGCAATTCTTTTAGAGATAATTCACATTTACTCATTTTGAGTAGGTGAGTAATTACCTATGGGTCTGAAACTTCACCAAGTGAAAGCTCTCCCAAAAGTAGATGAATGAGTTATTTGAGAAAAATTGGCTATCTGCAATACTTTTAGAGATAATTCGCATTTACTCATTTTGAGTAGGCGAGTAATTAGCTATGGGTCTGAAACTTCACCATGTGAAAGCTCTTCCAAAAGTAAATGAATGAGTTATTTGAGAAAAATTGGCTATCTGCAATACTTTTAGAGATATTTAGCATTTACTCATTTTGAGTAGGTGAGAAATTAGCTACAGGTCTGACACTTCACCAACTGAAAGCTCTCCCAAAAGTAGATGAATGAGTTATTTGAGAAAAATTGGCTATTCGCAATACTTTTAGAGATAATTAGCATTTACTCATTTTGAGTAGGTGAGTAATTAGCTACGGGTCTGAAACTTCACCAAGTGAAAGCTCTTCCAAAAGTAGGTGAATGAGTTATTTGAGAAAAATTGGCTATCTGCAATACTTTTAGAGAGAATTTGCATTTACTCATTTTGAGTAGGCGAGTAAGTAGCTATGGGTCTTAAACTTCACAATGTGAAAGCTCTTCCAAAAGTAGATGAATGAGTTATTTGAGAAAAATTGGCTATCTGCAATACTTTTAGAGATAATTAGTATTTACTCATTTTGAGCGGGTGAGAAATTAGCTACAGGTCTGAACCTTCACCAAGTGAAAGCTCTCCCAAAAGTAGATGAATGAGTTATTTGAGAAAAATTGGCTATCTCCTATACTTTTAGAGATAATTCGCATTTACTCATTTTGAGTAGGTGAGTAATTAGCTACGGGTCTGAAACTTCGCCATGTGAAAGCTCTTCCAAAAGTAGATGAATGAGTTATTTGAGAAAAATTGGCTATCTGCAATACTTTTAGAGAGAATTTGCATTTACTCATTTTGAGTAGGTGAGTAATTAGCTACGGGCGTGAAACTTCACCAAGTGAAAGCTCTCCCAAAAGTAGATGAATGACTTATTTGAGAAAAATTGGGTATTTGCAATTCTTTTAGAGATAATTCACATTTACTCATTTTGAGTAGGTGAGTAATTACCTATGGGTCTGAAACTTCATTAAGTGAAAGCTCTCCCAAAAGTAGATGAATGAGTTATTTGAGAAAAATTGGCTATCTGCAATACTTTTAGAGATAATTCGCATTTACTCATTTTGAGTAGGTGAGTAATTAGCTACGGGTCTGAAACTTCAAGTGAAAGCTCTCCCAAAAGTAGATGAATGACTTATTTGAGAAAAATTGGGTATCTGCAATTCTTTTAGAGATAATTCACATTTACTCATTTTGAGTAGGTGAGTAATTACCTATGGGTCTGAAACTTCACCAAGTGAAAGCTCTCCCAAAAGTAGATGAATGAGTTATTTGAGAAAAATTGGCTATCTGCAATACTTTTAGAGATAATTCGCATTTACTCATTTTGAGTAGGCGAGTAATTAGCTATGGGTCTGAAACTTCACCACGTGAAAGCTCTTCCAAAAGTAAATGAATGAGTTATTTGAGAAAAATTGGCTATCTGCAATACTTTTAGAGATATTTAGCATTTACTCATTTTGAGTAGGTGAGAAATTAGCTACAGGTCTGACACTTCACCAAGTGAAAGCTCTCCCAAAAGTAGATGAATGAGTTATTTGAGAAAAATTGGCTATCTCCTATACTTTTAGAGATAATTCGCATTTACTCATTTTGAGTAGGTGAGAAATTAGCTATGGGTCTGAAACTTCACCATGTGAAAGCTCTTCCAAAAGTAGATGAATGAGTTATTTGAGAAAAATTGGCTATCTGCAATACTTTTAGAGATAATTAGCATTTACTCATTTTGAGTAGGTGAGTAATTAGCTACGGGTCTGAAACTTCACCAAGTGAAAGCTCTCCCAAAAGTAGGTGAATGAGTTATTTGAGAAAAATTGGCTATCTGCAATACTTTTAGAGAGAATTCGCATTTACTCATTTTGAGTAGGTGAGTAATTAGCTATGGGTCTGAAACTTCACCATGTGAAAGCTCTTCCAAAAGTAGATGAATGAGTTATTTGAGAAAAATTGGCTATCTGCAATACTTTTAGAGATAATTCGCATTTACTCATTTTGAGTAGGCGAGTAATTAGCTATGGGTCTGAAACTTCACCATGTGAAAGCTCTCCCAAAAGTAGATGAATGAGTTATTTGAGAAAAATTGGCTATCTGCAATACTTTTAGAGAGAATTTGCATTTACTCATTTTGAGTAGGCGAGTAAGTAGCTATGGGTCTTAAACTTCACAATGTGAAAGCTCTTCCAAAAGTAGATGAATGAGTTATTTGAGAAAAAATTGGCTATCTGCAATACTTTTAGAGATAATTAGTATTTACTCATTTTGAGCGGGTGAGAAATTAGCTACAGGTCTGAAACTTCACCAAGTGAAAGCTCTCCCAAAAGTAGATGAATGAGTTATTTGAGAAAAATTGGCTATCTCCTATACTTTTAGAGATAATTCGCATTTACTCATTTTGAGTAGGTGAGAAATTAGCTATGGGTCTGAAACTTCACCATGTGAAAGCTCTTCCAAAAGTAGATGAATGAGTTATTTGAGAAAAATTGGCTATCTGCAATACTTTTAGAGATAATTTGCATTTACTCATTTTGAGTAGGTGAGTAATTAGCTACGGGCGTGAAACTTCACCAAGTGAAAGCTCTCCCAAAAGTAGATGAATGACTTATTTGAGAAAAATTGGGTATCTGCAATTCTTTTAGAGATAATTCACATTTACTCATTTTGAGTAGGTGAGTAATTACCTATGGGTCTGAAACTTCACCAAGTGAAAGCTCTCCCAAAAGTAGATGAATGAGTTATTTGAGAAAAATTGGCTATCTGCAATACTTTTAGAGATAATTCGCATTTACTCATTTTGAGTAGGCGAGTAATTAGCTATGGGTCTGAAACTTCACCATGTGAAAGCTCTTCCAAAAGTAAATGAATGAGTTATTTGAGAAAAATTGGCTATCTGCAATACTTTTAGAGATATTTAGCATTTACTCATTTTGAGTAGGTGAGAAATTAGCTACAGGTCTGACACTTCACCAAGTGAAAGCTCTCCCAAAAGTAGATGAATGAGTTATTTGAGAAAAATTGGCTATTCGCAATACTTTTAGAGATAATTAGCATTTACTCATTTTGAGTAGGTGAGTAATTAGCTACGGGTCTGAAACTTCACCAAGTGAAAGCTCTTCCAAAAGTAGGTGAATGAGTTATTTGAGAAAAATTGGCTATCTGCAATACTTTTAGAGAGAATTTGCATTTACTCATTTTGAGTAGGCGAGTAAGTAGCTATGGGTCTTAAACTTCACAATGTGAAAGCTCTTCCAAAAGTAGATGAATGAGTTATTTGAGAAAAATTGGCTATCTGCAATACTTTTAGAGATAATTAGTATTTACTCATTTTGAGCGGGTGAGAAATTAGCTACAGGTCTGAACCTTCACCAAGTGAAAGCTCTCCCAAAAGTAGATGAATGAGTTATTTGAGAAAAATTGGCTATCTCCTATACTTTTAGAGATAATTCGCATTTACTCATTTTGAGTAGGTGAGTAATTAGCTACGGGTCTGAAACTTCGCCATGTGAAAGCTCTTCCAAAAGTAGATGAATGAGTTATTTGAGAAAAATTGGCTATCTGCAATACTTTTAGAGAGAATTTGCATTTACTCATTTTGAGTAGGCGAGTAAGTAGCTATGGGTCTTAAACTTCACAATGTGAAAGCTCTTCCAAAAGTAGATGAATGAGTTATTTGAGAAAAATTGGCTATCTGCAATACTTTTAGAGATAATTAGTATTTACTCATTTTGAGCGGGTGAGAAATTAGCTACAGGTCTGAAACTTCACCAAGTGAAAGCTCTCCCAAAAGTAGATGAATGAGTTATTTGAGAAAAATTGGCTATCTCCTATACTTTTAGAGATAATTCGCATTTACTCATTTTGAGTAGGTGAGAAATTAGCTATGGGTCTGAAACTTCACCATGTGAAAGCTCTTCCAAAAGTAGATGAATGAGTTATTTGAGAAAAATTGGCTATCTGCAATACTTTTAGAGATAATTTGCATTGACTCATTTTGAGTAGGTGAGTAATTAGCTACGGGCGTGAAACTTCACCAAGTGAAAGCTCTCCCAAAAGTAGATGAATGACTTATTTGAGAAAAATTGGGTATCTGCAATTCTTTTAGAGATAATTCACATTTACTCATTTTGAGTAGGTGAGTAATTACCTATGGGTCTGAAACTTCACCAAGTGAAAGCTCTCCCAAAAGTAGATGAATGAGTTATTTGAGAAAAATTGGCTATCTGCAATACTTTTAGAGATAATTCGCATTTACTCATTTTGAGTAGGTGAGTAATTAGCTACGGGTCTGAAACTTCACCAAGTGAAAGCTCTCCCAAAAGTAGGTGAATGAGTTATTTGAGAAAAATTGGCTATCTGCAATAATTTTAGAGAGAATTCGCATTTACTCATTTTGAGTAGGTGAGTAATTAGCTATGGGTCTGAAACTTCACCATGTGAAAAGCTCTTCCAAAAGTAGATGAATGAGTTATTTGAGAAAAATTGGCTATCTGCAATACTTTTAGAGATAATTCGCATTTACTCATTTTGAGTAGGCGAGTAATTAGCTATGGGTCTGAAACTTCACCACGTGAAAGCTCTTCCAAAAGTAAATGAATGAGTTATTTGAGAAAAATTGGCTATCTGCAATACTTTTAGAGATATTTAGCATTTACTCATTTTGAGTAGGTGAGAAATTAGCTACAGGTCTGACACTTCACCAAGTGAAAGCTCTCCCAAAAGTAGATGAATGAGTTATTTGAGAAAAATTGGCTATTCGCAATACTTTTAGAGATAATTAGCATTTACTCATTTTGAGTAGTGAGTAATTAGCTACGGGTCTGAAACTTCACCAAGTGAAAGCCCTTCCAAAAGTAGGTGAATGAGTTATTTGAGAAAAATTGGCTATCTCCTATACTTTTAGAGATAATTCGCATTTACTCATTTTGAGTAGGTGAGAAATTAGCTATGGGTCTGAAACTTCACCATGTGAAAGCTCTTCCAAAAGTAGATGAATGAGTTATTTGAGAAAAATTGGCTATCTGCAATACTTTTAGAGATAATTAGCATTTACTCATTTTGAGGTGAGTAATTAGCTACGGGTCTGAAACTTCACCAAGTGAAAGCTCTCCCAAAAGTAGGTGAATGAGTTATTTGAGAAAAATTGGCTATCTGCAATACTTTTAGAGAGAATTCGCATTTACTCATTTTGAGTAGGTGAGTAATTAGCTATGGGTCTGAAACTTCACCATGTGAAAGCTCTTCCAAAAGTAGATGAATGAGTTATTTGAGAAAAATTGGCTATCTGCAATACTTTTAGAGAGAATTTGCATTTACTCATTTTGAGTAGGCGAGTAAGTAGCTATGGGTCTTAAACTTCACAATGTGAAAGCTCTTCCAAAAGTAGATGAATGAGTTATTTGAGAAAAAATTGGCTATCTGCAATACTTTTAGAGATAATTAGTATTTACTCATTTTGAGCGGGTGAGAAATTAGCTACAGGTCTGAACCTTCACCAAGTGAAAGCTCTCCCAAAAGTAGATGAATGAGTTATTTGAGAAAAATTGGCTATCTCCTATACTTTTAGAGATAATTCGCATTTACTCATTTTGAGTAGGTGAGAAATTAGCTATGGGTCTGAAACTTCACCATGTGAAAGCTCTTCCAAAAGTAGATGAATGAGTTATTTGAGAAAAATTGGCTATCTGCAATACTTTTAGAGATATTTAGCATTTACTCATTTTGAGTAGGTGAGAAATTAGCTACAGGTCTGACACTTCACCAAGTGAAAGCTCTCGCAAAAGTAGGTGAATGAGTTATTTGAGAAAAATTGCCTATCTTCTATACTTTTAGAGATAATTCGGATTTACTCATTTTGAGTAGGTGAGTAATTAGCTAGGGGTCTGAAACCTCACTAAGTGAAAGCTCTTCCAAAAGTATATGAATGAGTTATTCGAGAAAAAATTGGCTATCTGCAATACTTTTAGACATAATTAGCATTTACTCATTTTGAGTAGGTGAGTAACTAGCTACGCGTCTGAAACTTAACCAAGTGAAAGCTCTCCCAAAAGTAGGTGAATGAGTTATTTGAGAAAAATTGGCTACCTGCAATACTTTTAGAGATAATTCGCATTTACTCATTTTGAGGAGGTGAGTAAGTAGGCCAAAGTTCACCAAACCATTTTCCCCTTAGCACAGGATACTCTAGTACTACCCTGTGGTTTAAAAATTTGCTCGAAATTTCTCTATCTCTTACAGTTTGAGAGATATTTCTGATTTTTCACATTTTCACTAAAAGTAGCAATAAAGTAGCCATTACTCACTTGTACATTGAGCAACAGTTGTGAAGCTTAAAAATGTTACAGTTCACAAAAAAGTACATGAACAACATATTTGAGAGAAATTGTGTAGCTGCAATACTTTTGAAGATATAAGCCATTTACTCATTATGGTTATCATTAAAAATTGAAAAAGTAGCTATTACTCACTTAGCTATGGAGATACACTTCCAAATTACTGACCATGTTGTAGCTGTGGAGAAAGTAGCTGAACATCAAATTGGAACAAAATTGTGTAGCTGCAATACTTTTGAAGATATAAGCCATTTACTCATTGACAGTTAAAAGTCATATAATTGTATTAGGTAAAAGCGCTATTACTCACTCAAAAGTAGGCCAAAGTTCACCAAACCTTTCCCCCCCTTAGCAATAGGATACTCTAGTGCTACCCTGTGGGTCAAAAATTTGCTCGAAATTGCTCTATATCTTACGGTTTGAGAGATATTTCTGATTTTTCACATTTTCACTAAAAGTAGCAATAAAGTAGCCATTACTCACTTGTACATCGAGCAACAGTTGTGAAACTTAAATATGTTACAGTTCACAAAAAAGTACATGAACAACATATTTGAGAGAAATTGTGTAGCTGCAATACTTTTGAAGATATAAGCCATTTACTCATTATGGTTATCATTAAAAATTGAAAAAGTAGCTATTACTCACTTAGCTATGGAGATACACTTCCAAATTACTGACCATGTTGTAGCTGTGGAGAAAGTAGCTGAACATCATATTGGAACAAAATTGTGTAGCTGCAATACTTTTGAAGATATAAGCCATTTACTCATTGACAGTTATAAGTCATATAATTATATTAGGTAAAAGCGCTATTACTCACTCAAAAGTAGGCCAAAGTTCACCAAACTTTTCCCCCCTTAGCAATAGGATACTCTAGTACTACCCTGTGGGTCAAAAATTTGCTCGAAATTGCTCTATATCTTACAGTTTGAGAGATATTTCTGATTTTTCACATTTTCACTAAAAGTAGCAATAAAGTAGCCATTACTCACTTGTACATTGAGCAAATAGTTGTGAAACTTAAATATGTTACAGTTCACAAAAAAGTACATGAACAACATATTTGAGAGAAATTGTGTAGCTGCAATACTTTTGAAGATATAAGCAATTTACTCATTATGGTTATCATTAAAAATTGAAAAAGTAGCTATTACTCACTTAGCTATAGAGATACACTTCCAAACCACTGGCCATGTTGTAGCAGAGGAAAAAGTAGCCGAACAACATATTGGAACAAAATTGTGTAGCTGCAATACTTTTCAAGATAAAAGCCATTTACTCATTATGGTTATCATTAAAAATTGAAAAAGTAGCTATTACTCACTTAGCTATGGAGATACACTTGCAAACTACTGACCATGTTGTAGCTGTGGAGAAAGTAGCTGAACAACATATTGGAACAAAATTGTGTAGCTGCAATACTTATGAAGATATAAGCCATTTACTCATTATGGTTATAATTAAAAATTGACAAAGTAGCTATTACTCACTTAGCTATGGAGATACACTTCCAAACTACTGACCATGTTGTAGCTGTGGAGAAAGTAGCTGAACAACATATTAGAACAAAATACTGTAAATGCAATAGTTTCAGAGTTATAAGCCATATAATTATATTAGCTAAAATAGCTATTACTCACTCAAAAGTAGGCCAAAGTTCACCAAACCCCAAAAATATTGAAGAGCAAAAAAATTCATTAGGACTTGTGATTTACCAAAAATGTGTAACTGTAGTAGTTTCAGAGAAAACTGCGTGACACGCACGCGCGCACGTACGCACGCACATGGTGCAAATTATAATCTCCCTCCGGCGAGCCGGGCGGGAGATAACAACTACTGACCAAAGAAATTTGTCTATTGTCGGAAGAGACAAAATATACATTTCTTCAAAGAAAAGAGAAGAAATGCAATTTATTTATTTATTTGATGAATCCAGATAATAGTAAAATAAAAAAATAAAAATTAAAAAAAAATTTGATCTGGATTTTGATGAATCCAGATAATAGTAAACTAAAAAAATTAAAATAAAAAAAAAACCAGTAGCACCCAGCCATTAAGATGTGGTTTAAAAGTGAAATTTAAAAAAAATAAAGAAAAATAAAAACAGCATTAAATAGTTTATTTATTTGAACTTTTAGTCTAGCATCTATTTCTTATTATTTAAATAGAGAAGATTTTATGCAGTCCCAAATTGGAGCTAAATATTTCAAAATATCTTGACGCAAAACATGTCTCACATTTTTTCACAGTTGTCTCGCCTTTTCAAGTGAAGGGAGACAGTCTGTCTCACATTCATTTTTGACGAGAGCGAACACTGACCATGGGTGAAAACAATACCCCGACAGTTAAGGGCTGTTGGGTAAAAACAATGTTGTAACAATGAAGAAAAGTGAGAAAACTTACAAGAACGTCTGTATTTTCATAGTAGTTCCTCCAGTACGGCCTAATTTTGCGCTGGCCACCAATATCCCAGACATTCAACTTGAACCCAGATGACTGTACTGACTTGATGTTGAAACCCTAAAAGTATCAAAATAGATGGCATAGAAACTCTGTGCTTTGAATTTGATAGTGATGACATCACACAATGGCACAAAAAGAGGAAGTTCATTCAAAAGACCTTACATTACCGGGAAAAAGACCTTCCATTCTTAAGTTTTTTTGCAATATGACAAATTCCTCAACAAAAGTGACACTGGGGTAGTGTTCACAAAGAACCTTCACCTACCCCAAGTGTTAATTAAAAAATTCTTCATTTGAACTCCTTTTTTTCTCATTTTTAAGAAGTACCAATTACTGTGATAAATAAGTTTTGGTATGGAATTGTTAATACCTTAAATAAAGAGCTGTTCCTCTTTTTTTTAATGCAGGCCCTTTTCCTTTACAATGGATCTTTGTAAATATGTGTTTCTGTACTGTGGACAAACTATTCTTTAAAATAATGAAAATTTCTTTAAAATCAAGAAAAAATTATCAAAAGTAATTCTTACTTAAACCTAGAAATAAAGATTCCTTTTGAGCACTTTTGAAAGCAAGAGACTTCAAACTGTATTTGACATTGTGATGAAAATATTTTATTGAGTGGTTACAGTAAATAAACATATACACGTTTCTCATTTCCATTGAGTTTCTTGTACATTTGCATAGCACAATAGCAAAGAGTTGTGTAAATAGTGTTATCATGAAACAAAGTTAAACAATGGTACATCCTTTATACATTTACCATTGTGATTTCTTTGTTCTCTACAATTACAATGATTTCTTGTGCATAAAATGAAAATAACAGCACAAAACAATGAATGTTAATTCAATTTGTTAAATAATACAATTTAGACAATTTATGAAAATCTTAGCCTTTTCTTAAACCTGGATATAGTGTTTGCAATACACTTAGGAGTCAAGCCGATGGTGTGTGGCTCGAGGTTCTACACTTTCACTTTGCCTCAGTATATAAGTCTACTAGCATTTTGACCTCAGCTTTGCATATGATGCTCCAAAGATTTGGAACGATTTATCTAATTATGTACATTCAGCCACTTCTCTCTACTCATTCAGAAAGAAGTTGAAAACCTATTTCTTTGCAAAAGCATGTCCATTATTGTTTCTTGCACTGTCCCAGTCTTTTTCTGTGGCGCTGACCCCTGTTACGGTCACGGGCAAGCACGGTAGCAATTACCGGTTGTCTTTAAGTTGTAACAGAAAAAGCAAAAAGTTAAACTTAACAAATTTATTTAATAGTCAACACTAATGATTACAGTTAACTGGTATGCTCTTAACCAAACACACTAATACAATAGTAAGATCTAGCTGACCTGACCACAGAGATTATGAGTTAAATTTATCCGCCGTATCCAGCAATCTGTTCCGTAATCCGTCCTGTAGTATATTCTGTGGTCTGTCCAATGTCCTGTGGTCTGTCCTGTGATCTGTCCAATGTTCACTCACACACGGATATCTATATCTTGTGACCTGTCTCACACTCAACAACACAAAAGGTTCTTGTCCTGCTATTCTTTATATATCCAGTCACACAGAATGTCTGTCTGGAGATTTTTAGAGAGTTAACACAACTGTACTGTCTGCTCCAAGATGTGGACAATGTCCAAAATGCAGTAAATTCACTCTCTGTTATATGAATGTACAATATCCAAAAATATCCAAAGTACAATAAATCTGTCCAGATGATGTATCCAGTTCACTCCAGTAAAAGTTCACAGTAATATAAGCATATATTATACTCCAAAACACAATAGCTCTCCTTATAGCCAGCGAATACAAAGTTCACTTGTGGTCAGATGTACATTCCTTATATACATTCACAGATTCCTCTGGAATTGTACAGAACCAACTCAAAAGAAGATTAAGCCATCTAGGCCAAATGAGGAAGTTCTAGAAACTACTGGCAATTGGGTTTCCCCAAATCTAACATAACCACTGAGGGGGGGGATTTCCCCCAGTCTGTGAACAGATCAATAAACACTAAAACGCAAAAATCAATAACTCCCTTACTTTAAATGTCAACACACAAAAAGAACCAACAACACAATTATCTTTTATGACAATGTATAAACATAAAGCTTAAATTAAACAATGCACTAATATAGTGCCTAATATATGTAATATACAATGTACTAATATAGTGTCCAATATATGTAACACCTCCCCCCTTAAAGAAAAATTTTGGAAGCCAAGGGGTTACACAATTTTACAAGAGATTTTTACCATGTATACATACACAGGTAATAACTTTTTACAAAACATATTTATCTAAATACAAAAGTAAAATTGATACCATGTATAACTTTTATAAACTTACTAATTACAGGTATATAAATTACACTTTAAATACAGCTTCTGGATAGGGCGTATCCGTGCGGACGCCATATTTTACTTTTTCAAAGTCCTGTTTATACACTGAATTCCCATCTTTAACAGTGTTTTTATTAATAGCCATCATAAGCTATGTTATACCTCTTTCAAAATATGGCTTTACCATAGTCATTTCACACAAGTGGTTTGAATGTCTGTTATCATAATTTTTAATTGTCCTATGGAGAGTTTCTACTCTCTGTGTCACTGGGCATGACCCTAGATCTCTGGCCTGTAATTTGTTCAATTGGCCAGGTGATGACACTGAAATTTTGCCTCCGGGATTGAAGACACGATTCTGTAATTTCTTGTCAAAAAGCATCTTCATTTTTGACTGAGAAGTTTTCAAATTTTGTTGCGCCAGCTCACAAGCCTTCTTTAACTTATTTCTGAACCTTGAGACATAATCTAACAGATTTAGGCTCTCGGTGTTCTCAGATAACCAATCTTCCTTCAACAGCTTGAGAGGACCACGGACTGAATGGCCAAAGACCAACTCAAAGGGACTAAAGCCTAAAGACTCTTGAACAGACTCTCTAACTGCGAACAACAATAAGCTAATGCCTTCATCCCAGTCTTTTTCATTATCTAAACAAAATGTCCTAATCATATTCTTCAAAGTGGAATGGAACCTTTCAAGTGCACCTTGTGATTCTGGGTGATACGCACTAGATTTGATCTGTTTGGCACCCAACTGAAATACAACCTGTTGAAATAGTCCTGACATAAAATCTGACCCTTGATCTGACTGGATCTCTTTTGGTAAGCCAACTAAAGTAAAGAAATTAACCAGAGCTTTTGAGATTTTGGGAGCTGTTATGTTGGTCAAAGGTATGGCTTCGGGAAATCTGGTTGAAGCGCACATGATGGTCAAAAGGTATTGATTTCTGGATTTAGTTTTTGGTAAGGGACCTACACAGTCAATTATCACTTTGCTAAATGGTTCCTCAAACGCTGGAATGGGTTTGAGAAGAGCTACAGGAATTTTTTTGTTTGGCTTCCCTACCATTTGACAAATGTGACAAGTCTTGCAAAATTCTGCCACACAGTGCCAAATTTGAGGCCAATAGAAATGTTTGGTTATCTTGTTGTAAGTTTTGTTGATGCCTAAATGGCCACCCATTGGAGACTCGTGAGCCAATTTCAATATCTCACTTTGGTACACTTTTGGCACAATAATCTGGTGAACTACTGACCATTCTTCAGATGCAAGGACGGTTGGTGGCCTCCACTTTCGCATAAGCACACCATTTCTGACATAATAGCCTACAGGGATCTTATCTAGCTCTACTGGTGGTAGGACCAACTTGAATAAAGGAGCTAATTCAGGATCATTTTCCTGCTCTGAAATCAATTTTGATTTTGAAAGCGATACATCTCGACAGTCAATTGAGTCTTGTTTTTCAGAATCTACCCTAACCTTGGGATTAGTATCACTAGTATTCTGCACATCATGGTCATAGTTGTTTAAGAATGTATCTGACAAATCAACTAAGACATCTGTAGATTGCTTACAATCTTTTGGTTCTTCTTGGGCCTTTTTGGCCATAGCTCGAGTCACAGCACAGGAGGGAAAAATACCAGGAATAACCTCTTCTAATTTCTCAGTGCTAACCAAAGTGATCGGCTTAGAAGTAACCTTAGGATCGGCAACTACCTTTCCACCTGCAAGATCATTTCCCAACAACAAAGATACCCCTTTAATGGGTAAAGTGGGCCTGGTACCCACAACAACAGCACCAGTAACTAAGTCTGATACTAACTTGACCTTATGCAAGGGAACGCTCACACAGCCTCCTTCAATACCTTGAGCAATGACACTCTCACCAGTAGATGTGCTTACACTCAATGGCAATCCCCCTTCTAAAAGTAAGGACTGAGTAGCTCCAGTGTCTCTTAATATCTTAATGGGGACCTGACTGGAACTACTTTCCAAGGATACAAAACCCTCAGACACAAAAGGTTTGAACTCTTCCCTAATAATCTCAGACTTGTCTAAACCAATACTAGACTCTGCTCTATTGGGATTTGAACGCCAGTTAGACTTGCTAGACACAAAGGCGTTGGGCGTTGCCTCCTTTTCTCTTCTCTTCTTTAAGAGCCAACAGTCAGACATAACATGCCCAGGTTTCTTACAATAATGGCACACAGGAGCAAAGGATCTGGGCTTCCTATCCTTACTCATAGTCTGATTTGAAGTTTGACCCTTATCTGAACTCTTTTCTGGAGCTACATTTTCAGATTTCTTTCCTATTTCTGGATAAGACTTTTTAGCAGGACCAAAGGACTTATTCTTGTTGAAAGTGGACTTGTGAGTTAGCGCATAGTCATCAGCATAAGCTGCTGCTTTTGCCAAATTTTCAACTTTCTGTTCATCTAGATAGGTTTTAATGTCATCACGAACACACCTTTTGAACTCTTCAATCAAAATAACTTGCCTAAGTTTCTCAAAGTCTGTACCTACTTCCCTAGAATTGCACCATCTGTCAAAGTACACTTCTTTCTCATGGGCAAAATCAACATGAGTTTGACTTTCTTGTTTACGATAATTTCTGAATTTTTGATGATATGCTTCTGGTACCAACTCATATGCTTTCAAAATAGCATTTTTGACAGAGTTATAGTCCACACATTCAGAAATTGGCAAAGCCGTGTATGCCTCTTGGGCCTTTCCCCTCAAAACACTTTGCAGCAATAAAGGCCACTGGTCTATAGGCCATTTCAAATTTTGAGCTACTCTTTCAAAGTGTTGAAAGTACTTATCGACCTCCAACTCATTAAAAGGTGGTACCAGTCGCACATTTTTCCCCAGATCAAATTTAGTAGCAATGGACTCTTCATGGGCAATTCGACGAGCATTTAATTCTAAAGCTTTCATTTCTCTTTCATGTTTAAGCTCAAGTTCTTTTTCATATTTTTGAGCTTCAAGCTCTTCTTTTCATTGTTGAGCTAGAGCTTGAGTTTCAAGCTCTTTAAGTCTTAACTCTCTTTCAATTTCTAATCGCCTGATCTCATATTGCCCAGAAGGTTCCATTGGTAGAGGCTTATACACTTCTAAACAACTATCAGGTAAAACATCTTCATCAACTAACTGTTCAACAATAAGCCTTTTAAGTTCATGTTTACGTGTTGACCTTTTCACCTCTAACTGTAACTCTTGTGCTATCTGCATTAACATATCTTTTTTAAAAGTTTCTAGAACTTCCATAGATGGTGACTGTACAAACTCTTTAGCACTAGCCATTTTGAGCACTGTTGACTGTAACCAATTACTAAATCAAATGGATTTTTAAAATGTTAATTGAACAGTTGATCAAATAGTTGTAATCAAATGGTTGGATCCCGGACGAGCCCCCAATTTTCCTGTTACGGTCACGGGCAAGCACGGTAGCAATTACCGGTTGTCTTTAAGTTGTAACAGAAAAAGCAAAAAGTTAAACTTAACAAATTTATTTAATAGTCAACACTAATGATTACAGTCAACTGGTATGCTCTTAACCAAACACACTAATACAATAGTAAGATCTAGCTGACCTGACCACAGAGATTATGAGTTAAATTTATCCGCCGTATCCAGCAATCTGTTCCGTAATCCGTCCTGTAGTATATTCGGTGGTCTGTCCAATGTCCTGTGGTCTGTCCTGTGATCTGTCCAATGTTCACTCACACACGGATATCTATATCTTGTGACCTGTCTCACACTCAACAACACAAAAGGTTCTTGTCCTGCTATTCTTTATATATCCAGTCACACAGAATGTCTGTCTGGAGATTTTTAGAGAGTTAACACAACTGTACTGTCTGCTCCAAGATGTGGACAATGTCCAAAATGCAGTAAATTCACTCTCTGTTATATGAATGTACAATATCCAAAAATATCCAAAGCACAATAAATCTGTCCAGATGATGTATCCAGTTCACTCCAGTAAAAGTTCACAGTAATATAAGCATATATTATACTCCAAAACACAATAGCTCTCCTTATAGCCAGCGAATACAAAGTTCACTTGTGGTCAGATGTACATTCCTTATATACATTCACAGATTCCTCTGGAATTGTACAGAACCAACTCAAAAGAAGATTAAGCCATCTAGGCCAAATGAGGAAGTTCTAGAAACTACTGGCAATTGGGTTTCCCCAAATCTAACATAACCACTGAGGGGGGGGATTTCCCCCAGTCTGTGAACAGATCAATAAACACTAAAACACAAAAATCAATAACTCCCTTACTTTAAATGTCAACACACAAAAAGAACCAACAACACAATTATCTTTTATGACAATGTATAAACATAAAGCTTAAATTAAACAATGCACTAATATAGTGCCTAATATATGTAATATACAATGTACTAATATAGTGTCCAATATATGTAACACCCCTGTTATGTTTCTGGTTATATGATTATAGATTTTTGCCTTTCTGTATTATGTGCCCAGAGTCTGTCTTTAGATGGAGATTATGTGCTGTAAAAGCACTTTTAGAATAGAATAGAATTAAATTTAAAAACAAGAGGGTCACAGATGCCCCAAAAGGCGGGTTGCGCAGGCAGAAATAAGATTAGCAACTGCTGTAATTACATTTAGAAAAGAAGGAAAGAAATGTTAGGTTACCCAGTTAAGGTGAATGTGTAAGACGTGCTAAGAAACGTAAAACTTGTAACCTAGGTTACATAATTGTATCTATGCTATAAACGGACAAACGAAAGGGCGGAATTACACCAACCTAGCAACTTAGCTATGATGGTGATGCATCTCCCTGTCAAGTTTGAATTCCACTGGACAAAGCGTTTTCGAGTTAGAGCCCAGAAACGAAAATGTGGACAGACAGACGGATGGACAGAACAAGAGGGTCAGAGGTGCCCCAAAAGGCGGGTTGCGCACGCAGGAAACAAGGTTAGCAACTGCTCTCATTAAATTTAGGAACAAGGAAAGAAATGTTAGGTTACCCACTTAAGGTAAATGTGTTCGACGTGCTAAGAAATGTAATACTTCTAATCTAAGTTACATTATTGTATCTATACTATAATAAATATAGAACTAAAACTAAGTAAATGAAGACCATTAATTTACCACTTATTTTCACCAGAAATTGAAATATCCACAGATGATCTAGGGTAATAACAAAAAATTTGGTGAAATTATTTTAGTGAGAACTTGGGAAATTTGGCTATAGCATATACTTACAAAATGTACCATAATATTGCATGGCACCTAATCACAAAAGATAATTTATTAAAATAAATGTAAGTCATAGTATTATTTACCATATGTACAGGATAAATGTGGACGGACAGACAGATGGACAGACAAATGGACGAAAAACAGACAAACGAACAGACGCAATTTCACCAATTTCGAAAGGAACCTAGCTATGATGGAGATCTATCTCCCTATCAAGTTTGAATCCGATTGGTCAAACCATTTTCGAGTTAGAGTCCGGAAATGAAAATGTAGACAAACAGATGGATGGACAAACGGACGAAAAACAGACAAATGAACGGACGGAATTTCACCAATATCGAAAGGAACCTACCTATGATGGAGATCTATCTCCCTATCAAGTTTGAATTCGATTGGTCAAACCGTTTTCAAGTTAGAGTCCGGAAACGAAAATGTGGACAAACAGACGGATGGACAGACATACGGACGAAAAACGGACAAACGAACGGACAGAATTTCACCAATATCGAAAGGAACCTAGCTATCATGTTGATCTATGTCCCTGTCAAGTTTGAATTTGATTGGTCAAACCGTTTTCAAGTTAGAGTCCGGAAATGGAAAATGTGGACGGACAGACGGACGTCGGACACATCAATCTAATAGGCGGGTTGGTTACACGCAACCCGCCTAAAAACGAACAAATGGACAGAAAAACAAGACAAATGAACGGACGGATTTACACCAATTTCGAAAGGAACCTAGCTATGATGGTGATGTATGTCCCTGTGAAGTTTGAATTAGATTGGAGTAACCGTTTTCGAGTTAGAGTCCGGAAACAAAAATGTGGACAAACAGATGGATGGACAGACAAACGGACGAAAAACGGACAAACGAACACACGGAATTTCACCAATTTCGAAAGGAACCTAGCTATGATGGTGATCTATCTCCCTGTGAAGTTTGAATTTGATTGGTCAAACCGTTTTAAAGTTAGAGTCCGGAAACGAAAATGTGGACAAACAGATGGATGGACAGACAAACGGACGAAAAACGGACAAACGAACACACGGAATTTCACCAATTTCGAAAGGAACCTAGCTATGATGGTGATCTATCTCCCTGTGAAGTTTGAATTTGATTGGTCAAACCGTTTTAAAGTTAGAGTCCGGAAACGAAAAATGTGGACGGACAGATGGACAGACGGACGTCGGACACATCAATCTAATAGGCGGGTTGGTTACACGCAACCCGCCTAAAAATGGACAAAAAACAGACAAACAGACAGGAAAACGGACAAACAAACAGACGGAATTACACCAATTTCAAAAGGAACCTAGCTATGATGGTGATCTGTATCCCTGTCAAGTATGAATTCGATTGGACAAAGTGTTTTCGAGTTGGAGTCTGGAAACGAAAATGTGGACAAACAGATGGATGGACAGACAAACGGACAAAAATGGACAAACGAACGAATGGAATTTCACCAATTTCGACAGGAACCTAGCTATGATGGTGATGTATGTCCCTGTGAAGTTTGAATTTGATTGGACTAAAGGTTTTCGAGTTAGAGTCCGGAAAAGAAAATGTGGACGGACAGATGGATGGACAGAAAAACGGAGCAAAAACGAACAAACGGACAGAAAAACGGACAAACGAACAGACGGAGTTACACCAATTTCGAAAGGAACCTAGCTATGATGGTGATCTATGTCCCAGTCAAGTATGAATTTGATTGGACAAACCGTTTTCGAGTTAGAGTCCGGAAACAAAAATGTGGACAGACGGATGGACAGACAAACAGACGAAAAACGGACAAACGAATGGACGGCATTTCACCAATATGGAAAGGAACCTAGCTATGATGTTGATCTATGTCCCTGTCAAGTTTGAATTCGATCGGACAAACCGTTTTTGAGTTAGAGTCCGGAAACGATCTAATAGGCGGGTTGGTTACACGCAACCCGCCTAAAAACTAAAAATAGTATCGGACATGCCCAAACCCTACAGTACAGAAAATTGTTTTGGACCCCATCAGATTGAGATATAGAGAAATGCGACACTACAAAGATCAGGAGACATTCAGGGTAAACAGTGTCAGTTATGTATTGGTCCAAATAATGTTTAAGCAGAGAAAATAACTTTTGAGGAAGATAAAATGTATGTAAAGATACAGTATTAAAACAAGTCAATTCAATAGCAAGATGACGGCATTAATTAGTAAACTAGAAATGATAAAGCTATAAAATTTATCAATTTATCTTTCGCGGTCAATGGAAGTAACACAATTAAGTAAGGGTACATATAATAATCAGTTGAAGCGATCCATATTAAGTAAGAGTACATATAATAATCAGTTGAAGCAATCCATATATATTTGTGATTATAGAAACATATCACCAATATGGCAGGTGAAAACACTTTGGCAGAGACAATGTTAAAGGTCACACTATAATTTAGCATAATTATTTACACTCCCCAAACAACGACCCATCCAAATTCAACTTTCTACACCTTAAAGTTTCCAAGATATGGGACAGAGAAAAGATTTTTAAGGTGAAGGTCAATATGGAAAGGCCAAAGGTCAAATCAAGGTTACACCATGATGTTGCATACCTACACCCCCTAACCAGTGTCCCTACCAAGTATCTTACACTTTTCTGAGATACAGCATAGACAAGCTTTTACCTGCCATCTGCTCCCCCGGACAGGGGGCTTTTTGATAAAATAGCATCAGAGATGCCCATAACCCACAGCCTGGGGAAATAGTTTTCAACACCATGACATATGGACGTAGTGAAACTTAACAGTACAAAGACTGGGATACTTTCAGCACAGTGTCACTTATATAAAGGTCCAAATAATGTTCAAGTAGAGAAAATAACATCTAAGAGAAAGAAAATAGCATCAGAGATGCCCGTACCCCACAGCCTAGGGAAATATTTTCAACACCATGAGATATAGAAGTACTGTACCAGTACAAACTTCAGGATACTTTCAGAGCACTGTCAGTTATATAAAGGTCGAAACAATGTTTAAATGGAGAAATAATGTTTAAAAGAAACATAATGCGTATAAAGATGAAGTATTAAAACAAGATAATTCAATAACAAGATGACAGCATTAATCAGTAAACTAAAATTCAACACTCTTTATCTACATCTGCATGGCCGAATTATGGTTTAGATGGTTTGAATATTACCATGCATACAGAAGTGGTAATACATTTAATGAATGCTTATTGTGGTGTTGGAGCAAAATCTGTGGCTCACTTGATGAAATTCTATCTCTTACAATGGGAAGTTATGAAAGTAAAATTCTTAATAAATTCTAATATGACTTTTGCTTAATCTGCATCAAAAGACAGACCCAAAGGTCCATGAAGATTTTAAAGGTCAAGGTCACTACGACAAGGTAAATGGTCAAATTAAGGTCACACCATGATAATACACACCTATAGCCCCTAACCAATGTCCCTACCAAGTGTCAACTTCCTACACCTTACGATTTCCGAGATATAGCCCTGACAAGATTTAATAGGTCAAGGTCACTATGGCAAGGTCAAAGGTCGAATCAAGGTCACACCATGATGCTGCACACCTACACCCCTAACCAATGTCTCTACCACATATCAACTTCCTACACCTTACAGTTTCCGAGATATAGCCTGGACAAAATTTTATAGGTCAAGGTCACTACGGCAAGGTCAAAGGTCAAATCAGGGTCAGATCATGACGTTGCACAACTACACCCCCTAACCAATGTCCCTACCAAGTATCAACTTCCTACACCTTACGGTTTCCGAGATATAGCCCGGACAATATTTTATAGGTCAAGGTCACAAGGGCAAGGTCAAAGGTCAAATCCTGGTCAGACCACGACATTGTACACCTACACAGCCTAACTAATGTCCCTACCAAATATCAACTTCCTACACCTTACGGTTTCTGAGATATAGCCCAGACAAGATTTTATAGGTCAAGGTCACTACGGCAAAGTCAAAGGTCAAATCAAGGTCACACCATGACGTTGCACACCTACACCCCCTAACCAATGTCCCTACCAAATATCAACTTCCCACACCTTACAGTTTCCGAAATATAGCCCAGACAAGATTTTATAGGTCAAGGTCACTACGGCAAGGGTCAAAGGTCAAATCAAGGTCACACTATGACGCTGCACACCTACACTCCCTATTCAATGTCCCTACCAAGTATCAACTTCCTACACCTTACAGTTGCCGAGATATAGCTGGGACAAGGTTTTATAAGTCAAGGTCACTACGTCAAGGTCAAAGGTCAAATCAAGGTCAGACCATCATGTTGCACACCTACAACTCCTAACCAATGTTCCTACCAAGTATCCACTTCCTACACCTTACGGTTTCCGAGATATAGCCCGGACAAGATTTTATAGGTCAAGGTCACTACAGCAAGGTCAAAGGTCAAATCAAGGTCACACCATGATGTTGCTCACCTACAACCCCTAACTAATGTCCCTGCCAAGTATCAACTTCCTACACCTTATGGTTGCCGAGATATAGCCTGGACACGATTTTCAAACTCAAGGTCACTACGCCAAGGTCAAAGGTCAAATCAAGGTCAGACCATGACATTGCACACCTACACCCCCCAACCAATGTCCCTGCCAAGTATGAACTTCCTACACCTTACGGTTTCTGAGATACAGCCCGGACAGCCTATTTCCCGCCACCCACCCGCCCGCCCATCCGGACACCATGGGTGAAAACAATACCCCGACAGCCCTTAAGGGCTGTGGGGTAAAAATGACAAGATAATATTTATTTGTACATATTGGATGCTGTATGAGTCTGATTTCGGGCATTGCAGGTGAGTATACACTATAACTGATTAATCGGAAAATCGTATATTTTACAGAACAATTAATCGGATAGTTAAAATTCAAATCGCTTTCAGCCTTATAAGGCAGAAATATTTTGTTCATAAAAATCGTGTCCCGACGAAATACCGTGTGTTTAACATACTCGGACGGCGTAATCGTGAACCCTGATAATGTGTCCTGATTCTACCAAACTGAACAATGAAATAAAATTGACTGGACATCTTATATGAGGATATAAGTGTATGTAATGTTTTTAAAATACAACCCAAAATCCAATGTTTGAATATTGCTGCAAACAGGTGTAGGTGCAATTGCAAAGAAACTTGTCAAATCTTCCATTCACTACTATCACTAGTACCGACTGTGCTGTTTAAAATTAACTTTACCTGTGTCGGTGTGATATGACTAATATCTTCTGTGGCTAATGCTTTCAATATGGTTGTCTTTCCTGCATTATCTAACCCCAGAAGAAGAATTCTCATCTCCTTGTCGGGCGTTGATTTAAGTTTCCGCAAAATTGAAAGCAAACCCTGAAAATACAATATTGCAAGTTAGATTATGAGATAATTAAAATCCACTTTCCCATGATATGAAATATACTATTGCAATAAAAAGATACAGTATATACTTAGAGATCAGTCTGTAACTGTGTATTAAAATAGGCGAAAGTCTGTCGAAAGGTTCCTAGTTGCCAGATGCAGACTTTTTTGTTCAGTTTTAGACAGTCTGTTTCTGGTTGATATGAACGATATCCCATAATTTTATACTAGTTTGTACAAGCAAAAGCTATTCTGCTCTTATTATTAAACATACTGGTGTCCATTTGCCATCAATTATGCACATGGAATTGAGAGGCCTATTTTGTGCTGAAGTTATAATGTTTTGAACAATTTTTGTTTGTGACAGTACTTACTTTATTCTTCCAGTTTTTGATAGCCACAACACCGTTAACAGTACATTTTTGTGGGAAGTAAAAAATTGTTTTTATTCTGCTTAATTCAATTGATTACTCATGAGTCACGACGTTTATTATATGCGCACAACTGACTGTTTAACACGCTGAAGTTACAGAATATTATAAGTTTTTTATTGGCGACAAATAAATTTAAAACATTTTAATCACTGAGCAAAAGAATGGAAGCATAGTAGTGTAGGGACTGATGCTCGATCTTTCAATATCGATCGATCACCCCAAAGAACTGCGGATGTCCACACTTACTACTAGTGTAGGGATTGGTGCTCGATCTTTCAAGATCGATCGATCATCCCACAGAACTGCCGATATCGACACATACTACCAGCATTTCAATATCGAAACCACATATAAGAAACAGACAAAAATAAAATAAACAGAGTAATTTTACTGCTTAAATAAATATTTATTACATAAACGCCTTAAAAAGCACATTTACAACCGAAATAAATTGGTTCAAGTCTGGCGCCATCTTTGTTTACATTGTCAGTGACAACTTCCGGTTTCACGGAAGAGAAACAAAACCTGACAGCTAGTACACAAAAAAGCATGAAAACTCTTATTTGATTGGATTTTTGTTCATTTTATTTAATTTTATATTGCAGAAATATATTTTTGGTGCATAAGTAGTATCTTTTGATAATTTCGTGAATTTATATGTGCACGTTTTCAAACAACCTGTATTATCGCCCACGGCTTACGTTAACGGTCCCGATATTGAAATATCGATCAATCCACAACCCTAAATTTTCATTCGATATCGATCCTCAATATGGCTCTCGATCCCTATACTACTTACTACCAACATTTCAATATCGAAACCACATATAAAAAACAGACAAAAATAAAATAAAAAGAGTAATTTTACTGCTTAAATAAACATTTATTATATCAACGCCTTAAAAGAAGCATTTACAACTGAAGTAAACTGGATCAAATCTTTCGCCATCTTTGTTTACATTGTCAGTGACAACTTCCGGTTTCACGGAAGAGAAACAAAATCTAACACAAGTACACAAGAAAGTAGGGACGTCATCGTGTACCGTAATATCATCATATCGCCGATGTTTCAAGTCCGCACACGATATCGAGCTTTGTTTTCATAGCCCGATTTCCGGGGTTTAGTGACTACATTAATGAAAAGTATATACGTGGGTGTACATGAGCCAGAACTCGTAACTGGAAATGGCTTTCAGCTTATTCTAAAATGAAGATTCTTGGATCTTACCCTTAATAAAGTAAAAATCTTTGTTATTTCGGAGAATTTACAGGGTTTATAATGTTTTGAATTAAAAATATGAAGTTGAAATGTAGATATAAACTTAGTGATAAATACCGCGATATCGCCCACTGTTTTGTTCACGGTATCGAGACAGCAAACTTCCCAACGATGACGTCCCTACAAGAAAGCATGAAAACTCTTATTTGATTGGATATTTGTTCATTTTATTTTATTTTATATTGCAGAAATATATTTTTGGTGCATAAATAGTATGTTTTAATAATTTCATGAATTAATATTTGCACGTTTTCAAAGAACCTGTATTATCGCCCACGGGTTATGTTAACATATCGATCGATCTACCACCCTAAATTTTCATTCGATATCGATCCTCAGCATGGCAGTCGATCCCTATACTAAAGCATAGTAACAAGCAAAGGGCCAAGGTTGTATATGAACTGATTGACCCGAAGTTGTATAACTGAATAACACCATAACATAGATAGGAATAATACAAATAAAATAGCATCAGAGATGCCCGTACCCCACAGCCTGGGGAAATAGTTTTCAACACCATGAGATATAGAAGCAGTGAAACAGTACAAAGATCGGGATACTTTCAGAGCAGTGTCAGTTATGTTAAGGTCAAAATGATGTTTAAGTAGAGAAAATAACATCTAAGAGAAGGAAAATGTATGTAAAGATAAAGTATTAAAACAAGACAATTCAATAGCAAGATGACAGCATTAATAAGTAAACTAAAAATTATGATGCACACCTACAACCCCTAAGCAATGTCCCTACCAACTATCACCTTCCTACACTTTACGGTTTCAGAAATATTGTCTGGACAAAATTTTAAAGGTCAAGGTCAATACGGCACGGTCAAAGGTCAAATCAAGGTCACACCATGATGTTGCACCCTACACCCCCAACCAATGTCCCTACCAAGTATCAACTTACTACACTTTACGGTTTCCGAGATATAGCTCAGACAAGATTTTCAAACTCAAAGTCACTGCGGCAAGGTCAAAGGTCAAATCAGGGTCTCACCATAACGTTGCACACCTACACACCCTAACCAATATCCCTACCAAGTGTCAACTTCCTACCCCTTACAGTTTCTGAAATACAGACTGGACAAACTTTTCCCGCCGCCCGCCCATCCTGACACCATGGGTAAAGGCAATACCCTGACAGCCCTTAAGGGCTGTGGGGTAAAAATTCGCAAGAGTATATTTTTAAGATACCCTGTGGTTCGAATATTTTTCGACGAAATCACTCTATCTCACACAGTTAAGGAGATAGAAGTGAATTTGCGTTTTTGCATTTTTTGCAACAATTCAAAAATTCAAAATGGCTGCCATTTTTGGGGAGAGGAAAATTTTTGAAAAGTGGCAAGAGTATACTTCTTGGATACCCTGTGGAACGAAAATTTCAACAAAATCGCTCAATCTCACACAGTTAAGGAGATAGAAGCAAATTAGTGTTTTTGCATTTTTGGCGAAAATTCGAAAATTCAAAATGGCCGCCTTTTTTGGGGAGAGGAAAATTTTTTGAAAATTGCCATGAGTACATGGCTTAGATACCCTAGGGGTCAAAAATTTTGACGAAATCGCTCTATCTCGCACGGTTTAGGAGATAGACATATTTATGTTTTTTGCTATGTAGCTATTACTCAGGAGGTTAAAGCTATTACCATCAACAACAATACCAAGCAAACAATTGACCCTATAAACCTTCACACCAAATTTTACAAAGACGAGTTAAATATGTTTCCTATAAAAGAGTGAAAACAGAAATGCAAGTGTGACGACGGACGGCGGAAAAAGCAAAAATAATATGTCCACCCCCCAGTGGGGTGGACATTATTACACAAAATATTCTGACAAATGACAATTCAGTGAATAAAACAAATGAAACTTACATAAATTTACAAACTGTACACTGACAAATGACAATTTGGTGTTAAAATTCTACTTAATTGTGGTAGGGTGCAGTAAACAGTGAATTTATTAATAGATGTGGCAATAACCAAACCAATTAATGAGTAGTAATTCAGTAGATAAAACTAAGCTATAAATGAGCATGTAACAAAACATCTGGGTTTATCAATTCAAAACAGAATCTGTAAGTGTACTAATGTGGCCCAGTTGACTGCAAAATGTGATGGGTCTTGTGCGAAGCTACTGTAGTGTACACCTGTGTAGCTAACTCAGGACAGTTTTAACTCGGGACACTAATGCATTGAAACAAATGCAATATACACTCCATAAAAATAACAGAGTGTCTTTGGAACCGACAAGGATGGGTCACAATTCTCTTGATTTCACGTCACATTCATATTATAAAATATTTTATGTGTGGCTGTTGAATTAAAGCATGCTGTCAGTGAAACAGGGTGTATCCACTAAATTTCAATATTTTTTCCATGACTTCTCCATGACCGGAGCTTTAAAATTAAGGACCTTTTACAGGCTTTGTGGCATGAAAGAGACAAGTCCCGAGGCAACAAGCTCCAGCCGAGGCCACGAGCTCCCGCCGGTTTTGCCTTTGAGAACCACTCACAAGTTTCCAGTCACAGTACAGGAAGATGTAAAAGACACCAAAATTTGATCTGATTACATAAACGTATCTTTGTATTGAAATGCTGGATCAAAGAAAGGAACAACGCTATTTCGCAAAAGGATGCCTTTTAATTTCCATGACTTTTTATGAATTTTCCAAAACCTGGAGTCAATTTTCATGACTTTTCCAGGCATGGAAAAAAATAATAGACCTACGCATCGAAGAACCGATGCAAATTTGTATCCACCGGAAAGACAACTCACCAAAGCCAGTGAACCATCGTGTGACCTTGAAGGAGGCGCCAAAGGTAGAAGATTCCTAGCCCAAGATTTCGTATGAGTTGGTTTCGCATTGTAAACCTGTAGGATCAATCGTAAGCGAAATATAAGCACTTTTAAGTTTGGTTATCCTTGTTTGACCTTGAAGGAGGGGCCCAAGGTCAAATACGACCATACCGAAAGATTCCCAGCTCATGACTTCCTATAGGTTGATTACCATCCCAAACCTCTCGGACCAATAATAAGAGAGTTATAAGCAGTTTTAACTTTGGCTATCCTCGTTTGACCTTTAAGGAGGGGCCCATGGTCAAATCCGACCACACCAAAAGATTTCCAGCCCATGATTTCCTATATGTTGGTTTACCATCCCAAACCTCTAGGACCAATAATAAGCGAGCTATAAGCACTTTTAAGTTTGCCTATCCTCATTTGACCTTAAAGGAGGGGCCCAAGGTCAAATCCGATCACACCAAAAGATTCCCTGCCCATGATTTCCTATAGGTTGGTTTACCATCCCAAACCTCTAGGACCAGTAATAAGGGAGTAATAAGCACTTTTTTAAAGTTTATCTATCCTCATTTGACCTTGAAGGAGGGGCCCATGGTCAAATCCGTCCACACCAAAAGATTCTCAGCCCATGATTTCCTGTATGTTGGTTTACCATCCCAAACCTCTAGGATGGAAAATAAGCGAGTTATAAGCACTTTTAAGTTTGGCTATCCTGGTTTGACCTTGAAGGAGGGGCCCAAGTTCAAATCCGCCCACACCAGAAGATTCCCAGCCCATGATTTCCTATATGTTGGTTTACCATCCCAAACCTCTAGGACCAATAATATGCGAGTTATAAGCACTTTTAAGTTTGGCTATCCTCGTTTCACCTTGAAGGGGGGCCCCCAAGGTCAAATCCGACCACACTAGAAGATTCTCAGCCCATGATTTCCTATATGTTGGTTTACCATCCCAAACCTCTAGGACCGATAATAAGCGAGTTATAAGCACTTTTATGTTTGGCTATCCTCGTTTGACCTTGAAGGAGGGGTCCAAGGTCAAAAGTGAAGACATCAGAAGATTCACAGCACATGATTTCCTATAGGTTGGTTTACCATCCCAAACCTCTAGGACCAATAATAAGGGAGATATAGGCACTTTTAAAGTCCGCTATGTGGTCCGTGGATGACCTTGAATTAAGAGCTTGAAGGTCAAATGTGTGCAAGGTTGTAGAGGACATGTATATCTATTATACATATCACCTATGAAGAGATTCAACCTTCTACCTATGAGAAACAGCCAGTAGAAAATGTAGATTATTTTCAAAGAAATGCCCACGGCGGCCATCTTGTTTTTCAGAATGAGGCTATTTTCAGTCCCAGAGAAGCTTAATTACCCCCTAATGAAGATATCCGGCAAATTTGGTGAACCTAGCTGCTGTAGTTTTCTTCTTAGAGTGTTAATGCCGAAAATCTCTCTACGCATGGCGGCGGCGTAGCGAACGCTAAACCAAAGTATCCACCGGATGCTTCCGGTGGATACAATAATGTAATTCCATGACTTTTCCAGGTTTTTCATGACTGGATACACACTGTTGAAAATAGATTAGTAAAAAGATCGATAATTACAATATATCGCCATTTTCAGATAGTGAAGTTTTTGGTGTGGCGAGGAACTCTGTCCCAAATTGCCATCCATCAGTTTTAAAAAGGCATGTTTTGGGACAGAAAACTCAGTCTAAGGTTACTGGTTTTAATCCTTGGTTAATGGGAATGATACTTTGAATTAATATCAAAGATGTATTAGGTGGGGATTAATTTGGTTGGTGGGGAATATTCTTCGGGAGTCAGGTTTTGGGATTTGGGTTATATGATTTTCTTTTTGTTGAATTAATATGTTGACATAATAATTTCTGTTCCAGTTTGTTTATCTGTTTGGCATAATAAAAGTCATTTGTTTAGAACAGGTTTTAATTAATTGTGTTATTGTGCCTTGATACATGATTTAGCTCGGATCACTACAATATGTGTACTGGTACTGTACATTCTAGTTCACTTCAAAAAGAAGCACTTTATTTGGGATGATTTTCCGTGACTGCTTGGTAGTTACTAATGTTGGCACTTCCAGGGTATATGGACACAGCCGTTTTCAACGTTGTTTTGTACTTTTCAACTGAAATCTGGCTACATTTCAGAAATGTGGCTACAAACCTTATAGGGCATATGTGTAGCCACATTTCTGAAGTGTAGCCACATTTCAGTTGAAAAGTGCATAATAACGTTGTAAACAGCCATGTCCATATACCCTGGAAGTGCCCTAATGTTCTTCACATGTGATAACGATAAGTAGATATTTTACTGTTTGTTGTATACAGTACACTGTTAGAAAGTGTCCCGATTTCGAAACATGGGTGTACGGAGTACTGTACTACAGTGTGGTTAAACACGACTGTGACGGCTTCAGCGAGTCCATTTTACTTCAAATATGACAGTGTAACATCACTATTTGTGGAAAATATTTGGTAAAAACGTCGGCCGTTATTATTTAATTGGAAAAACGTAAAGAAATTGACATAATAAGCATATATAGCATTAAATATTACCATTTTCTTTCCGAAAAAGCTTCCTCGGCAACTATGTATTTCGTCACTTCCTTTTACATGCGCATGCCCTCTCGAATATTATTGCCAGTAAAGGGGTGTTTAATTTTAAGGAATATATTAACAGGTAAATATCAGTCGTAAAAAAATGTCACTAATTGAAACCTCTATGATTTGATTTGCTGTCACATTAAAAACATAATGCGTAGTTGTATTTGTGTTAAATATATTATTATGACTGTCAACGTAATATGAATCTGTTATTATCGCCCAACAGCAATCGGTCAATTATTTGTACCAAATCAGACCGCAGAAGTCTGGAGATAATTTCGGATATCTCAGGTAAACAAGTAAAGACGTGTATTGTTTTACTTTTTGGAAATTTTACTTTTGATCTTTAGGAATTCATTATATTCCTTGGACATAAAAGTAGAAGTGAAATGAATAAAATATCAATGGAATGTTAAGACATATTTTTTTTATTTTTATGATTTGGAGAGCTCTTTGAAATTTTAACATTTGTGAACATTAGATAGATAGATAGATAGATAGAGTTTATTTCCAAATTCATATTTAATATGTATAGTATTTATAAATTATTGATATATATATAACTTATAGGGAAAAAAAATACAATAATCAAACTGTGATACACAAACACAAATAACATCAGAATCAGAGTCAATAACAGAATTTATGCTATAATATTAATGTATCAATGTATCATATTATGAACTTGTAATGAAAAGGGAGTGGAAGAAGTATACTCAAATACTTATGTAATTACCACCCCCCCAAAAATACTTCCATAATAGATTGTGAATATATATTTACATATGATTCTAACTGATTTCATACTTTAAGTAATATTTGAAAATTATATTAGTCATAAACTACATATTTATTATGAGACGAAATTTCTTAATATATCAAATATCAGTAATATAACAATTTAAGTTCAATACACCATGTTACTTTCTATTTCAATATTTTTCTAAAAATTTCATTTTTAAGTGTTTTTTAAAGGTAAGAAATGAAAGACAATTTCTAGCAACCTCATCTAAGTTGTTCCACATTTTCACACCATATATGGATAAACACCTTGATTTTAATACTGTTCTTGAGTATTTTACATAAAATTTATTTAGTTGTCTAGTATTATAGTCTTTACCATAGTTTATTACAAACAATATCTGAATATTAGTAGGTAAGGATTTTTGTCTTACTTTATACATCAATTGTAGAATTTTATAATCAACTTTATCTCTGAATTTAAGAATTTTTAGCTTTTTAAATAAATTTGTTGTATGGCTATTTCTGCTAACTTTACATACCATTCTTATACATATTTTTTGATAAATATTAATTTTGGATACAATAGTTTTACCTGCTAAACCCCATACTTCTGAACAATAATTTAAGTAAGGTTCAATCATTGTATTATATAAACTTAATGCCTCTTCATTCAGGTAGCTTTTTACTTTACACATTACACATAGGCTTTTGGAAATTTTTTTACTAATATACAAAACATGTTCTTTCCAATTTAGTTTATCATCTATCACCACACCTAAAAATTTTGTTGTGTATACTTGAGCTATCTTATAATTGTTAATAGTAATTTCCATATCATTTGGTACTATACGATTTGAGAAAACCATAAAGTTTGTTTTAGACACATTGAGAGACAACTTGTTAATGGCAAACCAATTATTAAGATTGCTCAATTCAAAAGATACAGTTTTACATGTTGAATGAAAATCATCACCACTAAAAAAAAGGTTAGTATCATCTGCAAATAGAACAAATTTTAATAATGAAGAAGAGTTACATAAATCATTTATATATAATATGAACAGTTTGGGGCCCAGGATAGAACCTTGTGGAACCCCACATATGACATCATTACACTCTGAGTTAATTCCGTTTATGTTAACATATTGCTTTCTATTTTCTAAATAAGATTCTAACCAATTGTATGCTATACCTCTTATGCCATAAAACTGTAATTTTTTTAATAAGATTGAATGATCAATTGTGTCAAAGGCTTTTTTAAGATCTATGAATATACCTATACTTACTTTCTTATTATCGATGCTTGAGGATAATTTTTCCAATAAGTCAATTAACGCCAATGATGTTGACATATTATTTCGAAAACCATATTGAGAATCACTTAGAATATTGTGTTTTTCTATAAAAGCACTTAATCTGTTATCAAATAATTTTTCCAGAATTTTTGAAAATTGAGGAAGAGGTGAAACTGGACGATAATTATTAAATGTAGAATCATCACCTGATTTAAATAAAGGTATCACCCTGGCAATTTTCATTTTGTCTGGAAATATACCAGTTTGGAATGACAAATTACTTATGTACAAAAAAGGTTGTAAAACAGAACTAAATGTAGACTTAATAATTAACATACTGATATTGTCACAGTCAGATGACGCTTTGTTTTTACATGATCTGACAATATTTATTAACTCCTTTTCCGTAATACACGACAGAAACATGCTGTTTACATTTTTATTTAACATACTGTCATATATGCTAACACTTCTGTCAGGCGGTTCAATTTTTTTAGCTAAATTTGGACCAATGTTAGTAAAAAAAATGTTAAACCCTGTTGCAATATCTTTTAAACCCATTATTTCATGACCATTATCCATAAATTTATCAGGAAAATTGCTACAGTTTCTCTTTTTATCAATGATACTCTTTAAAACCTTCCATGTTTCTTTTGTGTTATTTTTGTGTTTTAACAATAAACTATGGTAGAACCGTTTTTCCTCACATCTAAGTATATTTGTTAGTTTGTTTTTATATTGTTTATACCTCAACAATTTCCTTTTACTTCTTGACTTCAGATAATCTCTGTATAATTTATTTTTCTTCTTACAAGCATTGGCTAAACCATTTGTAAACCATGGTTTATTAGTTTCTTGAACTTTATTTTTTTGTTTTTTAACATTATTAAGTCTTCATGAAATGTGTAAAGGTGGCCTCATCAAAATATAAATTCATACTCAATTTCTCCAGATAATTTGTATGTGAAACAATACAGCCAGTTTAGACTTTATTTTAAGACTACCTCATGCCACCTAAAGTTCCAATGTTTCCTATATTTTTTTATTAAAATTCCTATATTTTCTCTATTTTTGGTAAGATTTTCCAGCTTTAGGTAAAAGGAGAAATTGTGATCTAGCTGTTTTCAGTTTTATATTGATAATAGATCCTGTACAGTTGATATGAAACAGTAAGTCTGGTGAAAGGCTAATGGATGTAGTAACATCTTTAATGTTGAAGTTTTGTAATATATACAATTAGTGTTTCACTTTTGAAATATGGTAAAATACTCTTTTTATGTGGCTAGAGATAAAGTTCTCCATTAAGGTTAGTGTAAAAGTAATAATTACAGAAAAAGGAATATGTAGGAAAACTTCTTACATTATATTTACATATTGTTCTTCTTTAAGGGCTGCACAGGAATTGCTTTCACTCATTGAATCTGGATGGGTGAGTCGGCAGCAGAAAAAGCTTGTCAGGGCTGTATCTCAGAAACCATAAGGTGTACAGAGTGGATACTTGGTGTAATGTTCTGCTTGATTATGTTGACCACTTCTTAGATATTGACCGATTTAACCAAACACATTAAAGTGTTTGTGACTGGCCTACATTCTCATAACTGTTTTAATTTCACAGCTTCTTTCACATAATCAATTATGATAGAACAAAATCATTAAATTTCTTTGGAAACACCGTATTCTGCTCCGTCTGGGAGAAGGTATGGATTCTTGAGGTTTCAATGATTCTGAGGATTGTGACACTTCCTCATTTGCACTGATTTCTGGAACTTCCTCTGGAGGAACATATTTCTTTATGAAGCTGGAATTCCTGTGCAATGTACAACCGTGGTCCCTTTCTACCACAATGCCGGATACATTTTTCCAGCTCTTGGAGCTCGAGGTCAATTTGCTAATGCATGTTCAACATCTCGTTCCGTAAGCGCCATACCTCGTACCACTGCTTGGGCAACAATCAGCTTCATTTCTCTTCTGTGTTTTGACAATAGCCGTCAATCTTGAGAGAGAGTCGGCAATATTTTGTGACCCTGGGGCCGGTTTCATGCAAAGTCTCAAACTGAGCCAGACTCAAGGTTGAGTCAGGGTCTCAAATCTGAGACTTTGAGTTTTTGGCTCAAATGGCTTTCACAAAGGGTGGATCAGCTGAGACCAGTCTCAAGTTATGGTCTCAACTTTTTAATCTCATTTCATATATTTAGTGGGCTTATTTTTAGTTTAAAAAGTTATATTTCATGATTATTATCTTTTTAAATATCTTTAGTACTCATAATACAAAGAAATTATATGATAATATATTATTCTAAGTGATCCATAAGATTGAGACTCAACTGAGGTTGAGTCTGGCTTTGAGTCCACCCTTGAGGCCTGTCACTTGATAATAGCCTATAAAGTATGTCAATTCTATTGACTTTTGTTATTAGTAAATATTGAATATGTGGCTGTAATTACAAAATAAAATGAAAATAGAAGATTTCAAGATTTATCAATTTCATTTTGGAACAAATTGTATCGCTTTATGTATGTGTTTTTTGGCATCAAAGCTTGGACTCAAATTTGAGACACCTCCTTCATGGGCTCAAATTTGAGCCTGGTGCCAGGTCTCAAGTTGAGCTTGTTTGTGAAATGCATTGAGTCTGAGTTCACAGACTCAGCAAAATATTTCCAAAATTTGAGACAAAGTCTCAACTTTTGAGTCTGACTCAAGGCTTAAGTATGTTCATGAAACCGGCCCCTGGTTTATATACCACATTAAAGTTGCAGGCGGAGAACCCATCTCTCGATCCTGGCACACGGCTTGGATGTAGATGTTTATATAGCTTCAAGTGGTTTGGGGTCCGTCACCAGTTCAAACGGCATACCATACAGATAAAGATGGAATCTTTCACAGCTCACACTAGCCCTAGGCTTTCTTTTTCTGTTGTCAAATAGCCTTTCTCAACATCTGACAGGCTTCAACTAGCATAGCAAATAACACACATTTCTCCTCTTTACGTCGGGACTAAAACTGTCCCAACCCAACTGGACTTCTATAAGCTGTAACTTGTGTTCTTGCACTTCTATCAAAATATGCCAACGTTTTTGTGTTGGTTATCAGTTTTTCAAGCACTTCTGAATGCTGTTTCTGCCATGAAAATGGCATACCTTTTTTAGTCAGCCTACGGAGAGGTTCTGAAATCGTGGCAAGATTTGGGATGGGATGTATTTTGCACTGAAATTTACCAGCCCAAGAAAGGCTCTAACTTCTGCAACATTTTCTGGTTTTCTAGCATTTTTCATAGCCGGAACCTTGCTTCCTCTACACTTATTCCTTGATCTGAAAGGACATGCCCCATGAAAATTAGTTGCATCACACAAAATTGGCACTTGTCTTTGTTTAAGGTTAGACCCTTCTCACGGATTCTTTGAAGTACTTTCCATAGTTTTTCATCGTGTTGTGCCCTATCTTACCGTGGACTATAATATCATCAGATATATTCTATGCCCCTTCACAACCTTGAAGAACCTCTTGTTGTATTACCTTCTGGTAGTGCTCACTGGCTGACTTGAGACCAAAAAACATTCGTTTGTAATGGAAAACTCCCTTGTGTGTTGTGAATATTGTTATCACTCTTGATCCCTCTTCAGTCAGCAGCTTGTGGTACTAATGCAGTTAAACTCCTCAAAAGTGGCCAATACCAGAAAATATTGGAGAGCGAGGCCCGATAGGCCTGAGATTTTCAATATTTTGTGGTATTGGCCACTTTTGAGGAGTTTGGCTGTTGTAAACCCCACTCTGTATCCCATTTGATGCCTGGTTCCAAGATACATGATACTCTGTCCCCAAATTCTGTAACTTCTCTTTTTACAGGAATAAATTAATTCCCAAAATGGTCACTGAGAGAAAGTGTCCAGTACTGATTAGTATTGGACATATCAATCAATAGTGAAAACCTGCAAGTGGGGTTTACGCCCATTTAATATCCAACTTTGTGAACACTTTGCTTTGATTCATGTCATACAGCACTTCTTCTGTTGTAGGAATCTTGTGTTTTTCTGGCATCACAGCTGCATTTGCTTGACACAAAGTCTGATGTCCCCGTTGGCTTTTGGGACAACTATCCCTGGGCTTAACCAAAGGGGTGGGTCCCGCCACCTTTTCTATGATGTCTGCTTCTAGCAGCTGATCCAGTTTTGCTTCAACCTTTTCTCTGAGGCTGAAAGATAAACGCCTCAATGGCTGGATAACTGGTTTAACATTTGGATCCATATGTATTTTCACTGAGTGATACTTCAATTTTCCAATGCCTTGGAAGCAGTCCTTAAATTCTTTTGTGATGTCATTCCGGTGTACTGCATTTACAACGTCACATGCTTACAGCGTCTCATGCTTCCTATTCACCTGGCCTGAAAATCTGCTGCTTCATGTGCTCTGGCAATTGTTTGTAAAGTTCCCAGAGTTAAATCACTCCCCTTTTCCAGGAATTTTCTTGTGAGAACTGAGGATCTGCATTTATCCACCACCTGATCCCTGACATGCTGTTTCAGATTCTCACCAAACTCACAGCTGTGTGCCCTTTGTGTCAGTCTCATTACATATTGATCTATCGTCTCCATCTCAAGCTGAGTCATCTGACGGAATAGATGTTGCTCATATGGCACATTCACAGCTGGAGTGAAATAGTTATCCAGTTTGTTCATTGCTGTCTCAAACTCATCATCAGCACCATTTTTGGTGACGTCTTGTACCTCTGGGCCTCCACAGTGTAGCAGTAGTGCACACTTTTGTGTGATATTCTCGACACCCTTGGCAGTCATGAAAAGTTGAAAACCTCTTTTCCACTTCTTCCATGATTTGACCTTTCACCTTGTTCTAGTGACAAAGTATTTAAATGGTTTTCAGTACTTTATAAAATAGTAGCACAAAACTTTTACCAGGCTTGTACGCCTGTATTATATTAGTGGAGAGATAAAATCATAAAATACTGTGATTAGATCTTAGCAGACTCACTTATATCTCAAGAATTGTGCATGTCTTTCTTATAAAAAAACATGTACACCCAGACACACACACATAAACAATCACTCATTCAATGTATTTTTTGACCAACCCTTTTGTTTAGATATTTAAATTGTGTTTTGTATGACCTTGATTTGACCTTTGATCTTGCATATCTGATGCTATTTTATCTCTCTACAGGGATATCTAATACTGTTTTATCTCTCTTATATCTCTCATATCTTTTTACTTGAATCTTGGTTGTTGCACCTTTGGGTGTCTTTTAATGTAGATTAAGCACTGTTAAAGTCATATTACAGGGTGTATCCAGTCATGGAAAACCTGGAAGAGTCATGGAATTCCATTATATTTTTCCAAGCCTGGAAAAGTCATGGAAATTGACTCCAGGTTTTGGAAAATTCATGAAAAGTCATGGAAATTAAACGGTATCCTTTCACGAAACAGCGTTGTTCCTTTCTTTCAACCAGAATTTAAATCAAGGATACGTTTATGTAATCAGATCAAATTTTGGTGTCTTTCACATCTTCCTGTACTGTGGCTGGAACCTTGTGAGTGGTTCTCAAAGGCAAAACCAGCGGGAGCTTGTGACCTCAGCGGGAGCTCGTGGCCTCGATACATGTCTCTTTCATGCCATGAAGCATGTAAAAGGTCCTTAATTTTTAAGCTCTGGTCATGCAGAAGTCATGGAAAAAATATTGAAATTTAGTACTGGGCAGGTCCACAGAAATGGCTAACAGACCAGCAGAAGCCTTTTAAGGGTCCAAGTGGCCGTCTTAGACCAATCAGTTACTGCCTGAGGAAATTGGTTACAGAGAAATTCTTATACCAGTCTTGGGGGTCCTGGTGAGATGACTGTCTCAACCTACCAGACCAGTCAGCCAGCCTACAGTCGGGACCTGCTAGCTGGTTGAAAGTGACTATAGATAAGAAGACTTTCCCAACAAGATTTTTCCAACTACCTGTCAGCCTCATCAGACTCCACACCAGGCAGTTACTGGTCCCGGTGAGATGCCGAACTCAACCGGACTGGTCAGTCTACTGCCAGCAAGAAGTCTGCTGTATCAGTTACTGTGGAGATTCATCAAGTTTTTCTTACGGGTTCCAGTGAGATACAGTGATCCACCCTCCTAGACTGGCCACTCAGCTTATCTTTTACCCAGCCTGTGACCAGTGTCAGCTGACACCAGGGGCCTGAGTTTGCAAACTCAGCCTTCCCCTCAAGATTATAACCCATTTGCGGGTTTTCACAACTCAAGCAATGGTAAATTTATCTGTTAATCAGACCAGAGGTCACAGTTCTCATAAATGGCTATTAGTGTTTTCCACAGTGGGGTTGTGTGGAAATGACCTGAGGTAGCAGATCCCTTTTCGATGGTTTCTTACTGTGTGGATCAGTGAACCTGTCACCAGTGTTGACACTGTTTTTGAACCCAACCTGCCTGGTCAAACTTGGACTGTCCTATGGGCCAGTCCCAAGTTTATAAGAATCTCCCAGGAAGGCTATACCCTCCCCTTCCGGAAACGACCAGTTTGACCAGGTTGCCAAGCAGGAAAAGTGGCTCAGTTCCCTGAATAATTCAGATGGAATATTGGGAACCACATTAACCTCGCTTCAGCAAGAAGAGTGGATAACCTCAAAGGTGCCTACTCCCTCACCCCATTCAACCAACAAGGAGGTACCAGAGTTTTCTCATCCAGGGCCTTCCCTGCCAATTCAAGCACTCCCGTGTGGTCTGTTTTCTCAGTACACAGGTGATCCAGGAAACCGGTGACTCAGGCCCAACACATTCACACTTCAACCATGTCCTGTCTGGGGATACACTGCGTCGAGACGCAATATCTAGTTCTATGTACATTTTTACATAATTGTGCTATTTCCATTCACATCTATTCTCAAGTTAATAAATTTTGCACCATCATAATTTTTAGTCGACTGATTATTGTTGTCATCTTGCTATTGAATTGTCTTGTTTTAATACTTCATCTTTACATACATTTTCTTTCTCTTAGACTTTATTTTCACTACTTTAACATTATTTGGACCTTCATATTACTGACACTGCTCTGAGAGTATCCTGATCTTTGTACAGTTTCACTATTTCTGTATCATGGTGTTGAAAGATATTTCCCCAGGCTGTGGGATATGGGCATCTCTGATGCTATTTTATTATTTTGTTGGCTTGGATAAAATTAATTTTTTACATGGATCCATTTCTGGCGTTTCCAGAAAGTACACAACTTCACACCAAGAAGACTAAATTTGGATACACCAAATTTAAGTTATGCTGTAACATTTAATTTATTTTTAGAGTGTTTCTTGCAACTAATCTATTCTACTTTTGTTTTCTTATTATTCATTCTCAGAAAGTACACAACTTCACACCAAGAAGACTAAATTTGGATACACCAAATTTAAGTTATGCTGTAACATTTAATTTATTTTTAGAGTGTTTCTTGCAACTAATCTATTCTACTTTTGTTTTCTTATTATTCATTCTCAATGCTACAAGGGATCTTAAATTTAGGGTTAACAGACAAATAATTGCCAGAAAAGCATGATGGTGAATTATTGGAAGTACTTATAAAAAATCTACTGAAATCTTTAAAACCTGTTTAGTATCTGTGACTAACGTTGAGAGCATATTGTGTTTATTTTGATTTCCAAATGGGAGGGAACAATCTAAACCGGCATATTTTATCCCATTTACCAGACAAATGAAAATGGTTGAGTAGGTATTGGGGCACATTATACACAGGTGATTCCTATTTAGTCCAGTCACAAAGACCTAGAAAAATACTCCCAACTTTGCCAGGATTTCCAAATAACATGGTAAATTTCGAAGCAAAGAACATCCATGGACACAATGTTTGTGGTTCTACTCCAATGTGAGTCAACTTCTCAAGCTTCTATTTGAAGAGATTTGACTGTGTATGTAACAATGAATTTTTTTTTCATTATTATCAGTTTGTGCAATGCCAGGGGATGTATCAGGTGTTTCAGTTTATTATGCTTGTGTATTCAAAAAGGTATACTCTGACACATTGTTATTGCAGTGCCACTGAATAATAATAAAATTGTATATGATTGTGTTACTGGGTGTTTTAAATACAGAACACCATGTGCTTGCTTGCTTGCTTGTTTTTTTTATATATATATAGATGCTGGATACCAAATGACAAATGTTGGCTTGAATTTTCATTCCGTTTATTTGCTTAAAGCTCATGCCTTGTGGTGTATTCCTTTTCAGTTTTCCCCATTGGATTATCTTTCTTTGTAACATAAAGATTCTTTTGCATATTATGTTTACAGATCTGTCATGTCTTCAAATGTAAATGAAGTGAAAACTATTGCGAGTAACATTGATGACCCACTTTGGGATCTCAGCACATTCAGTGGCAGACTGAGACATTTCTTCTGGGTGACAGATTATAGAAGTGTAGTTGTTCCTCAAAGAAAACTTGAAGATGCTAAAGACCTAGTAACACAATGCAGGTATACAAATAATTAGATCAAAAACCTATACCTTCATGTTAGCAGAAACAGAAGATTCTGTTTAGAACTTGGCTTACAAAGTCCATGGTGTTATTTCTTTGATTTGTTTATTTCAATGTTATATATACATGTGCTTTATAGCACAGAGCCATCAGAACTTCTGGCATTGTTTTATCAGTTTGAACTTTTCTGGTTTGAAAGTCTCTATGCTTAAAATGTATTTGTATTAATTTTAAGTTGTTTTATTTTACTATCCTTTCAGAATGAAGTTTTAAGTGAAAATACGGTATGCCGACATATATATTGCATGAGTTTGTGTTGTAACATATTTGTGGGGTAATTATGTCCACCCCACTGGGGGGTGGACATTGTTTTTGCTTTTTCCGGCGTCCAGTGTCTGTCATCATGCTTGGTTTCCGGTCATTTTAAGGAAAAGTATTTATCCTATCTTTACCAATTTGGTGTGGGTGTTTATTGGTTTACTAGCTTGCATGGGATTGCTTTTGGTGAAAAGTAGCTATTACTCTACAGATAACTGAGTAATAGCTACTTAGCTACTTTTGTGTACTTCTTTTGTTTTCGGGCAATTTAAGGAAAAATATTTGACATATCTTTGCCAAATTTGGTATGAGCAATAGTTAGGTCAATAGCTGGCTTGGGATTGCTTTTAGTGGTAATAGCTATATAACTGACTGAGTAATAGCTACTTTGAGTAGCTTTTTTATTTTAAGCCTTTTAAAGGAAAAGTATTTAGCCTATGTTCATCAAATTTGGGATCATGGAGGATTATTGGATCAGTAACTTGCTTGGCATTGGTTTTTGGTGATAATACCTTTATAGCTAACTGAGTAATAGCTAATGTGCTATATAGCTATTATCCTATTTTAAGTTGACTTTTATTCTGGACATTTTGATGGAACAATGTTTTATATCTTCACAAAAATTTGTATGAAGGATAATTGGGTCAATAGTGTGGTCAGGATAGCTTTTGGTCGATAATAGCTTTGTAGCTGTCAAAGTAATAGCTGCTTTGCTACTTTGAGCCTACTCTGAATTGCATTTCTGTTTTCACTCTTTTAAAGGAAACATATTTAACTCATCTTTGTAAAATTTGGTGTGAAGGTTTATAGGGTCAATTGCTTGCTTGGTATTGTTGTTGATGGTAATAGCTTTAACCTCCTGAGTAATAGCTACATAGCAAAAAACATAAATATGTCTATCTCCTAAACCCTGCGAGATGTAGCAATTTCGTCGTAAATTTTCGACCCACAGAGCATCTAAGCCATGTACTCTTGGCAATTTAAAAAAAATTTTCCTCTCCCGAAAAGTGGCGGGCATTTTGAATACAAAATACAAAAACACTAATTTGCTTCTATCACCTTAACCATACGAGATAGAGCGATTTCGTTGAAATTTTCAACCCACAGGGTGTCATAAAAAGTATGCTCTTGCTAATTTCAAAAAAAAAATTTCCTCTCCCCAAAAATGGTGGCCATTTTGAATTTTTGCCAAAAATGGAAAAACACAAACTTGCTTCTATCTCCTTAACCGTGTGAGATAGAGCGATTTCGACAAAATTTTTGAGCCGCAGGATATCTGTAGAGTCTACTGGCGAATTTTCACAAAATCACTTTCCCGCCACTTTTGGCGGCCATCTTGAATTTCTATGTAAACCGCAAAAGCGCATTTATCTCAGAAACGGTGCGATTTCGATGAAATTTTCGACCCGCAGGGTATATTCAGAGTCTACTGATGACTTTTCCCAAAAATTGCTTTCCCGCCAATTTTGGCAGCCATCTTGAATTTCTGCATATATAATGCAAAAACGCATTTATCGGTGCGAGATCTTGAATTTCTGTGTAAAAATGAAAAAAATACATATTCATCCACTGACAACTTTTCCAAAAAATCGTTTTCCCACCATGAGGAAATTTGAACCCTTTGGGTACTAGAGAAGTTACATGTAGTGCCTCTAAAAATTGTTGAATTTCCCGAATTTTGGCCACCATCTTGAATTTTGGCGGAAATTGAAAATGTCATTTATCTCAAAACCCCTTAGGGATAGAGTGATTTCGAGCAATGTTGGACCCTTTGGGTACTAGAGACCTTAGATATAGTACTTGTGAAAAAAGTTGAATTTCCAGAATTTTGTAAGCCATCTTGAATTTTGGTGGAAATTGAAAGTGTCGTTTATCTCGAAAAATGTAAGGGATAGAGCAATTTCAAGCTAGGCGGGTTGCGTGTAACCAACCCGCCTATTAGATTGATGTGTCTGACGTCCGTCTGTCCGTCCGTCCACATTTTTCGTTTCCGGACTCTAACTCAAAAACGGTTTGTCCGATCAAATTCAAACTTGACAGGGACATAGATCAACATCATAGCTAGGTTCCTTTCGATATTGGTGAAATTCCGTCTGTTCGTTTGTCCGTTTTTCGTCCGTTTGTCTGGCCATCCGTCTGTTCACATTTTTGTTTCCGGACTCTAACTCCAAAACGGTTTGACCAATCGAATTCAAACTTGACAGGGAGATAGATCACCATCATAGCTAGGTTCCTTTCGAAATTGGTGAAATTCCGTCTGTTCGTTTGTCTGTTTTTCGTCCATTTGTCTGTCCATCCAATAACATCTATTTGTCCACATTTTCGTTTCCGGACTCTAACTCGAAAACGGTTTGACCAATCGAATTCAACCTTGACGGGGAGATAGATCACCATCATAGCTAGGTTCCTTTCGAAATTGGTGAAATTCCGTCCGTTCGTTTGTCCATTTTTCTGTCAGTTTGTTCGTTTTTGGTCCGTTTTTCTGTCCATCCATCTGTCCGTCCACATTTTCGTTTCCGGACTCTAACTCGAAAACGGTTAGTCCAATCAAATTCAAACTTCACAGGGACATAGACCACCATCATAGCTAGGTTCCTTTCGAAATTGGTGAAATTCCGTCTGTTCGTTTGTCCGTTTTTCGTCCGTTTGTCTGTCCATCCATCTGTTTGTCCACATTTTTGTTTCCGGATTCTAACTTGAAAACGGTTTGTCCAATCAAATTCATACTTGACAGGGACATAGATCACGATCATAGCTAGGTTCCTTTCGAAATTGGTGTAACTCCATCTGTTCGTTTTTCTGTCCGTTTGTTCGTTTTTGCTCCGTTTTTCTGTCCATCCATCTGTCCGTCTACATTTTTTTTCCGGACTCTAACTCAAAAACGGTAAGTCCAATCAAATTTAAACTTCACAGGGACATACATCACCATCATAGCTAGGTTCCTGTCGAAATTGGTGAAATTCCATTCGTTCGTTTGTCCATTTTGGTCCGTTTGTCTGCCCATCCATCCGTTTCTCCACATTTTTGTTTCCGGACTCCAACTCGAAAACACTTTGTCCAATCGAATTCATACTTGACAGGGATACAGATCACTGTCATAGCTAGGTTCCTTTCGAAATTGGTGTAATTCTGTCTGTTTGTTTGTCCGTTTTGCTGTTCGTTTGTCTGTTTTTTGTCCATTTTTCTGTCCATCCGTCTGTCTGTCCACATTTTCGTTTCTGGACTCTGACTCGAAAACGCTTTGTCCAGTCGAATTCAAACTTGACAGGGAGATGCATCACCATCATAGCTAAGTTGGTGTAATTCCGCCCTTTTCGTTTGTCCGTTTATAGCATAGATACAATTATGTAACCTAGATTACAAGTTTTACGTTTCTTAGCACGTCTTACACATTCACCTTAACTGGGTAACCTAACATTTCTTTCCTTCTTTTCTAAATGTAATTACAGCAGTTGCTAATCTTATTTCCGCCTGAGCAACCCGCCTTTTGGGGCATCTGTGACCCTCTTGTTGACCATTTGGATATTAGAGATCTTTGGTATATTGCCTCTGAAAAATGTCAAATTTCTCAAATTTCACTCACCATCTTCAGTTTTGTGTGAAATCAAAAATGTTAGTTATCTCAAAAACCTTTAGAGATACAGTGATTCTGAGCAAATTTTGAACCAATGCAAAAAGGCGTGAAGCTGAAATAATTTACATGTATACTAATAAATATTTAAGCATCTTGATATATTTTACAAACAAAACAGGGCCTTGTAAGACTACTGTACAATTGTTGCAAAACGTTCATGGGGTGGACATTACACATGATAATGTGTGTTGTTCTATGCTATCCTGTTTCTTTACATGTGTTGTAGCTACTCTTAACAGGGCGTCGTATTTCTAGTTTGCTGAGGTATTAGATTAAGCGTTATAAAAGTCATATTAGAATATTAGAATTATATTTTAGATGATTATTTGTTGTAGTAAACATTTGATGACAAGTCTTACAGCAGTACAAAGTATCCATTTTTAGATAATTCAAGGAGTGAAATCATTGAATTTCTCTAATGCCCCACTCAAACCTTTCCTTACAGTCATTACTGTATGCATTTGCTTTCCACTTGACGATTTCATCCTTATGGCTTCCAAAGGGAAAAACTCTCATATGTAGGTAGCACACAGTAAAGAACAAACCACTTTGAATAAGACATTTGACCCTAATACAAATCTCAGTGAAGACATCCTGCCCCAAATAAGAGGCGATTGAACGATATCCATAAGTCTACAAGCATAAACAAGCGTGTTCAATTGTAGTTCATGACTACGGTAAGGAAAGGTATGTGGAATAAGTATCGGGTCTTTTATCAATAATAAAGAAGCATGGGAACATTCAACTTTGAGTTTGTGTTAAAAATAAACTCAGGGTGTATCCAGTCATGGAAAACCTAGAAAAAAACCTGGAATTACATTTTGTTTTTCCAGGCCTGGAAAAGTCATGGAAATTGACTCCAGGTTTTGGAAAATTGATAAAAAGTCATGGAAATTAAAAGGCATCCTTTCGCGAAACGGTATTGTTCCTTTCTTTGATCCAGCATTTCAATACAAGGATACGTTTATGTAATCAGATCAAATTTTGGTGTCTTCCACATCTTCCTGTACTGTGATTGGAACCTTGTGAGTGGTACTCAAAGGCAAAACCGACAGGAGCTCGTGGCCTCGGCTGGAGCTTGTTGCCTCGGGACTTGTCTCTTTCATGCCACGCAGCATGTAAAAGGTCCTTAATTTTAAAGCTCCAGTCATGGAGAAGTCATGGAAAAATATTTAAATTTAGTGGATAAACCCTGTAAACTTTTTCAGACTGGGTCATACACCACCAGGGACCACAGAAGACCAACTTCGCTATGCCAAAAAATTGTATGAATCTGCATATCATCCTGATTCAGGAGAGTTACAAAATGTGATTGGGCGGATGTCATTTCAAGTGCCGGGTGGTATGCTTATTACTGCAGGCATGCTACAGTTCTATAGGTTAAAATACTTCCATTCTGTGTAAAATTTTCTGAGTCTTCCAGAACTTTTTCAGTTTTCAGTATTTTCGGTGTATATTTATAGTTTCCTGTTTTCTTTTGCCAACTAAAACTCTGTAACAATAACAAAAGAAGCAAACATCCATAACAAATATAATCTGTCAAGGTGATAGTGTTAGTAGAATTTCTGTTTTTCTCAGCAGAGTTTCGGTACATTACTCTGACTTATATATACTCAGTAATTGAATATTTCTTTACCAGAAAATGTACATGGCTCACAATTTATTTCCATTGCAATTCTGTGTAATCAAATACATGGTCTGATATTTTGGTTTCACATTAGTTATGTGGTTAGGTTTCTATTGGTTGTAAGTTGACAACTATTTGCAGATCAAATGGGGCTGTTATACTGTGGCAGTGGATTAACCAATCTTTTAATGCACTGGTCAACTACACCAATAGAAATGCTGCTTCACAGCTTACCAACGGGTAAGTTTTCATTCTGCATGACTTTGTTTAAAACTTATGTGCACAACCAACAAAATACTGATCTACCAACTACCTCTTCTGGTGGATGAATGCGCTGAAACCACTTTGGTGTGTCATTTGTTAAAATGTCAATGGAAACATTTGCAGTGCTCCAAATTAAAGAGAACATCTTGAGGTGCTGATTTCTTTTTGGAAAGTCTAAATTCCAAAGAAGAAGGTTGTCAGGATAGAAGCATTTAATAGATCAATTTAAATATTGAGTTTTTCATATCAAAGTTAAAAGATAGTGCAATGATTGTAGATATATATTTTTATTACCAATGTACGTTGCAATTAAATGTTTCAATTGTAATAAACCAATTATGTATTATTGTTGTTCTGATTGCTCTCACATCTTACATTATATCATAAATACTTTGTGATCTAATCTTGAATTGCATTGTGAAATTTTATTTTTAGACAGATAACAATGGCTTATGTAAGTGCAACCACCAGTGCACTAATCACTGCCTTAGGTCTGAAGAAATACCTTGCTAAGGTAATCTATGGAGAAATTATTTACTTTCTGTATAATAATATAACACACCAGTAAAACAGTGATAATAAATGATAATAAACAGCGCACTGACATAAGTTTCTTAACCTGCAATAAATGTAATATAAATATAATAAATGTATCCTCAATAGATCCCACTACACGCAGAAAGTCCACCAGTAGAATAGAATCTGCATGCAGGCCAAATCTGAATTCCTTAAAGCAAAATTCCAGGACAGTCATCACAACCCACAAAAATTATGGCGAGTCCTAGGTGATGTGTTACACAGACTACCATCGATAAATCCTCCTCAGCTTTTGGCTGATAGATTTGTGGAGTTCTTCACAGAAAAAATTGAAAAAATACACTCAACTTTTCCTGCCTCCCTGAATTTGCAACACATCACCCCGTCCACTTTCTCTACTGTAACCAAAGATTCAAGTTACGAAAATTATTATGAACTCTCCTTCTAAATCATATTCCCTTGGCCCACTTTTCTTGTCCTTGATTATCTGGACATCCTCATCACACCCATCACTTCAATAATCAATGCCTCTCTTGAACAATGTAAGTGTCCTAATTTCTTCAAACAGGCCCATGTTACCCCAATCCTCAAAAAAGTCATCCTTAGACAAAGACGTTTTCAAAAATTATAGGCCAGTCTCTAATCTAAACTTTATTTTAAAGATATTTGAAAGGATAGTAGCATTCCAGCTACAAACTCACCTTGATGAAGCCGGCCTTATGACTGCCTTTCAATCTGCGTATAGAAAACATCATTCCACTGAAAGTGCCCTCCTTAATATTCAGAACGATATTCTTCTCAATATGGCCAAAGGGTCTGTCACAGCCCTCACCCTTTTGGATCTCTGCACCGCCTTTGATACCATTAACCATACAATTCTCCTGGACAGACCTAATGTTTACAATGGAGTCAGTGAACTAGCACTCGACTACCTACCTTAACACACTCAGTCAAGGTAGGTAGCACACTCTCACATCCTGCTGTGCTCCAGGATGGTGTGCCCCAGGGCTCTGTCCTTGGTTCAATTCTTTTTTCCCTCTACACAAACCCAATCAGCTCAATCATTCACCCGCACAGCAGTATTAACTAACACTTCTACGCCGATGATACCCAGTTATGCATAACATTCTCACCAGCAAATTTCTTCTCACTCTATACAAAAACTAAAGAACTGCCTAAACAATATTCAAAATTTTATGTTCACAAATAAATTAAAACTGAACCCTGACAAAACCGAGTTTATTCTGATAGGCTCCAAACATAACTGTAAACAACTCCTTCCCCACTTTCCAATCAATATTCTTGGTAATTAGGTCTCACCAGTACAAAGTGTCAAGAACCTCTGAGTGGTGTTTGATTCCAACTTCACTCTCTCAGACCATATGTCACAGGTCATAAAGTCCACCAGAGCTCATGCGAGAGACCTCTACAGAATTTGTCCCCTTCTAGATCTTAAAACATCAGTTCCTTTAGCTAATGCTTTGGTGAGCAGCAGATTGGACTATTGCAATTCCCTGTTTGTATCACTCACTGATTTGAGCTAAGGAGATTGCAGCTAGTCCAAAACTCACTCTGCAGGATTGTCACCCATTCCTCTAAGTTCTCTCATATTACCCCTCAACTCAATAAACTCCATTGGCTCCAGTCAGGTACAGGACACAATTGTATCCCCGGACAAAAGTCGGGGATACTTAGGATTCAGTATGGAGATTTCCTCTCGGACGCGATAACTTAGAAAATATTTTAGTTAGACCTTTCAAATTTGTATGTGGGTATTTATATATGGGCAATGCCACGAACGCTATCGTTTTGTCAATTGCAAGGTCACTGGTGGCCTCTTAAAGGTCACATTTTGGCCATTTTTTCACATTTTGGCCCAAATCTCATATACAGAAAGTTAGATCATCCTATGGGTGGTATATGTAATACATATATATGTCCTTTGTAAGCATGCAGAGATTTGACCTTGAAGCTCTTCATTGAAGGTCATCCACAGACCGCCAAAGTACCTCACCGAGGCCATTATTGGCCTTTTTGGAGATATTTTGCATGGAAACTATTGAAAATGGCTTTGGAGTTGAGTACATGATGGAGTAACAGCATCCAGTTTGTTGACCTTGGCTATTGTTTTCAAGGTCACTTTAGGCCTGCTAAAATGACTCAAAATGGTACCTTTTACTGCATATATATGCCTGTATAAGACTGTGACGCCACATACCTCCATTATTATTGGCTGTATAAGTTACTGGCTCATGTTGATTATCTCTAGATGGCCCGCTGGACAGAAGATTATGTATGGCATAGGTTCATAGCTAAATGAGTAATAGCACTGGTAACTACTTTGAGTAAAGTGCTTTATAACTCAAAAATGACTGCATTTACAACATTTTGGTAAAATATGTTGTTCAGCTACTTTCTCCATGCCTACAAGTTGGTAACATTTTCAGAGGTCTGTCTCAATAGCTATGTGAGTAATAGCTATAAAGGCTGGGGTTATAGTCGTCCCCTGCACTGTCCGGGCGGCGGCGGTGGTGGACATAAAGCTTGTGGGTGTTCCACAGCCTAAACCCCTGCACGGACTTTCACCAAATTTTCAGGGGATGTTTACCCCAAGAGAATCTAGAGGTGATCAGCTTTAATGTTTTCTGTAACCTAAAATATTGCAGCTAGCTTCATCAGATTTGCACAAATGTAAATTGATAGGAAAGTTTGCCCAAGAGTAATTGTGTCCTTGTTTTGGAAACAAAATGGCAGCCATATCACATCTTTAATGCCAAATAGGAGGGTCATTATATCAAAAAGGCCTTATAAGGGGGGGAAAAATTTTGGGGATACTTTGCGACCTTAAGCTTTACTTAAGGTAACCTTAAGCATTTTTCAAAAACACCCCGTCATCGCGTTTCAGAAAAAAAACACACACACCTGTGCTATAAAATTTATCAAGTACATTCTAGACCTAAACCGCAGGTCGGAAAGGATTTTCTGATCAATTGGACCATAGATGCCTGAATGGGAGACGTTTTATTTTCGTACTGGATCTGTATCTCAAAAACAGTCAGGATATCGCCATTTTGTTGGAAAAAGTTATTCAGCTACTTTTTGATAGTCTTTCACATGCTGAAGTTTTAGCCCTGTATCTGCAATCTTAAGGTCACCTTAATGTCAAAAAGGGGGTTTTAGCCCTCTAGTTCACTTAGTTTTTGACTTTCTTCAACCAAACGTGGCATATATATTAAGATTTACCAAAGGGTTATCCTGAATTTATGGTGACCTTAAACTGTTAATATAATTGGAGTCCCCCCCCAAGTCATAAAATTGGAATAAAACCGACTGGCCCCTTTCTTTTTCCACATCTAACGTATATTGAGATTGAAGGGACATGCTCAGTTTATGGTCACCTTAAAGTCACAATATGAATGAAGTTATGGTCACCTTACAGTGAAAAAGGAAGTTTTTAGCCTCCAGCTATCTTATTGTTCAACTGACCTGAGCTAAGCTTTATGCACTTATAAAGGATGACAAAAGGGGCATTCTTATTTTATGGTCACCTCAGTTATGGTCACCTTGCAGTGAAATGATGGAGTTTTTAATCTCTAGCTATTGTATTTTTCAGCTGACCTCAGTTAAATTTTGCACACTTATTAAAGATGAAAATAGGGACATTCTAATTTTCTTTCCACCTTGGAGTTCCAATACAAGCACAGTCATGGGCATCTTCAAGTAAAAATGAGTGTTTTCAGCTCCCAACTGACTTACTGTTCAATGACATCAGTTCAACTTGACACATTGATTAAGTTTAAGGAAGACTTCTAATGACATTTTTATTTAAAATTTCTATATTTAAGAGACTTTGGCCAACTTAACATAATAAGTATATAGTTTTTCCTCCCACCTCATTTATTTTACGACTTTTTAAAACCACACCTCCCACATGTGGATATGACTTCTCCTTTTTGGGAAAAAAGCTTTAATTAATTCAGCTTTTGTTTACCAGCAGGAGTTGTTGATCTAGCTACTCACATACACTATGTAAATTGGTCAAATGTATAGACTTCTTTCAGAAGATAAGATGACTAGAAAAAAAAACATTTTCTCATAAACAGTTGTTTTATCTTAAGCATATTTATCTTATAAAAATATTAAATAGCAATGAATTTTCAGAGGCATAAAATGCCTCAAAGATATACAACTTATGAATGTCCCTATCTGTAGCCAATTATAGTTTACTACAGTGTATCTTTATTATTATCTGTGTTTTCTCTTCCAACTCTGTATTTGCTTTTGTGTGATATCTATCTGGGGCCAGTTTCACGAAGCCTCCTTTGTTTTTTCCTTCCTTAAAGTAAAGGAAGGGAGATTTCTAATTTTTGGCAAGGTTTCCCTTAAATGCTGTTTTACAAAGCCTCCTTTATTCCACCTTACGAAAGATTTTCCTTAAAACAAAGGAAGGGCGATTCCCTGTATAACCGCACTGCTTGGAATTTCCCCTGCATTACTTATATAACCTTCACACAATTTATTTTAAATATTAAGAGAGTAAATTGCATTTTAGCATTTTAACTATTTTAAACTTGGTACATTAGGTACATTTTAATTTTCAGATACATTATTTGCATTTTGTTTCTTTTGGGAGTTGTTTCCAAAACCTATAACCACACCATTTTTTTTCTTTCACTGTAAGTACTTGTGCACTTATTTTGTACCTAAATTACCTTATGGAGGCAATGTCCTTATTGTAACACTGTTAAAGATCAGTAAAGTCAGTAAATCTATATTTTACTATTTTAATAAATTTTGTAAAATGCAGATTGGTTGTGATTATATTTTGCAAATTAATATAGTAGGTCACATGACAATTTTTTACCCAAAGTAAGGGAGGGGTCCTTTATGTTCAAGGAAACTCCATAAATATGTTTCTCACTTCAAAAGTTTGGACATCAATTATTCAAGAATTAAACAATCAAATTGTATGAAATAAACAGCAAAACATTGTTTGTGGATGTAGGTTTGACAATAATGTTTGAAGTTCTATATATTTAGGTGGATTCACCTTAAAATGTTCATTAAAGTTAATAAACATTCCTTGAAGGACACTTCCTTAAATCTAAGGTAGGTCCTTAGCTTCCTTGAAATTCAAGGGAGTTTTCAAGGTCTCCTTTAAGGAAGGAGGCTTTGTGAAACTGAGACTTTTTAAAGGAGGGAGAAAATCAAGGAAATCGTAGAATTTAAGGTGACCTTTATCTTAAGGAGGCTTTGTGAAACCGGCCCCAGATGACTGGATGCACTCCTTTAATAAAGGATCCTTTATTTAAGGTCTCCTTTGGTAAGGAAACCATAAAGGAGGTTTAGTGAATAACATTTTAAAGGTCACCTTACCAAAGGAGATTTTTCACCTTCCTTTAATAAAGGGACCTTAAAAATATAGGAGGTTTAGTGAATATGGCCCCAGGACATTTATCTTTAGTTTCATGGAAGAAGAGCCTTGTGGTAAGAATGCCTTGTCTGTTTTGAGAGAATGGAAAAAGCCTTAATAATATGTAAAAACCTTGGGCTTTCATTCTATTCAGATATAGAGTCATGTGTGAATTAAAAATGTTAACAATAACATCTGACAACATGACCTTGTGATTTTTTTACAATGAAACAATAAAGGATTACACAAATACGATTATCTTTAACATATTTATCTTATAAAAATATTAAAAAGCAATGAATTTGCAGAGGCATAAAATGACTCAAAAGATATACAACATATGAATGTCCCTATCTATAGCCAATTGTAGTTTACTACAGTGTATCTTTATCATTATAAATCTAGGATTAAATATCTGGAAAAAATTTACAATCCCAAATTTACGATCCCAAATTTACAGCAAAAATGATATATTCTTTTCATAAAATATACCACTCTACGAAACACAATAAGGCTCACATTCTGCTTACACTCTAATACTGCAACTGATACAGTTTTTATATAAATCACTTTCCGTTTGATACAAAACACAGTAAACTTTACCTTCTTCTTACAGTCTCATACCACAACTACTACAGCTTTATTAACTCAAGTCTCCATCTGGGCCGCTTGTTTTTGTCAGCAAAAACCTTTTTCTAGTTGTTTCTTTGGCTTCAAAATATGAAAACTACTTGCAAGAAATCATGGCCTGTGAATCTTTTGTAGAACATCTCGTGGGTTCTCTATACTTCTTACAACAGAACTTGTTCCTATTTTCCCAAATCTCAATGTTGTTGACCAGTTAGCTGTACCTGCAGGCTGGGGTTCTTTCCTGCCGAGCCTGGCTATTTTTAACCATGACCAAAATGAGTAAATGATATATCTTTCTTCATAACTGTTAGAGTTACAATAATTTTGTCAAATGTTGTTCAGCTACTTTTTGACGCACAGTGTCATGGCAAATTTTCAGAGCTGTAGGTCCATAGCTAACTGAACAATAGCTACCTTGGCAGTTCACCATTGAGTAAATCACTTATATCTGCAAACCTAATAAATTTAGAGTTTTTTTTTGTCAAATATGTTGTTCATGTACTTTTAAATGTACTCTGTTATGGCAAATTTTCAGAGCTGTAGGTCCATAGCTAACCGAGTAATAGCTACTTTGACAGTTCACCATTGAGTGAATCACTTATAGCTGGAAATCTGTGGCACCTATCCTTACAAAGGTTTCAAGATATCTTCCCTGCTATGAAATCTTGCCTGGCGAACATTTGGTCCAGTTCAATTTGGTTGGTTGCTATGGCAACAAATTTGAAAATCTGAGGTGACCAAACTTAAATGAGCCTATATCTCCCTTATTATTGGTCGTAGAGGTTTGGATGTGAAGACAACTTATAGGAAATCATGTTCACCGAATCTTTTGCTGGTTACAGATTTGACCTTGGACCCCTCCTTCAAGGTCAAATGTGGTTCTTCCTACCTATAATGACCTATCCTTACCAAGGTTTCAGGATATCTTCCCTGCTATGAAATCTTGCCTGGCTAACATTTTGGTCCAGTTTGTTCAATTGGGTAGGTTGCTATGGCAACAAATTTGAAAATCTGAGGTGACTAAACTTAAAGGAGCCTATATCTCCCTTATTATTGGTCGTAGAGGTTTTGGATGTGAAGACAACTTATAGGAAATCGTACACCCAGAATCTTTTGCTGGTTTCAGATTTTATCTTGGACCCCTCCTTCAAGGTCAAAATTTTAATGTGGTTCTTCATACCTATAATGGCCTATATCTCCCTTGTTATTAGTCGTAGAGGTTTTGGATGTGAAGACGACCTATAGGAAATCATGTGCCCAGAATCTTTTGCTAGTTTCAGATTTGACCTTGAACCCCTCCTTCAAGGTCGAATGTGGTACTTGGTACCTATGATGGACTATATCTCCCCTATTATTGGTCGTAGAGGTTTTGGATGTAAAAACAACTTATAGGAAATCATGTGCCCCAAATCTTTTGTTGGGGTAACATTTGACATAATACTCTGTATGTCACGCTTCAACCATGTCCCGTCCGGGAATACAATGTATCAAGATGCAATATCTAGTTTAAAATAGGCCTTATTACATACAAAATTCTCAACCAAGGTCAACCAGCTTGCCTAAGAGAATTAATTCACTCAAGTTCCTTCATACCCCCACCTTCGACCGTAGAGTTCATAAATCAAACACTTTTTACCCCACAGCCCTTAAAGGCTGTTGAGGTATTGTTTTCACCCATGGTGTCCGGAGGGGTGGGCAGCAGGAAAAAGTTTGTCCGGGCTGTATCTCAGAAACCGCAAGATGTAGGAAATTGATACTTGCTAGGGACATTAGTTAGGGGGTGGAGGTGTGCAACGTCATGGTCTGACCTTGATTTGACCTTGCCGCAGTGACCTTGACCTTTAAAATCTTGTGCGGGCTATATCTCGGAAACTGTAAGGTGTACGAAGTTGATACTTGGTAGGGACATTGGTTAGGGGGTGTAGGTCTGCATCGTCATGGTGTGACCTTGATTTGACCTTGCTGTACTGACCTTGACCTTTAAAATCTTGTCCGGGCTATATCTCGGAAACTGTAAGGTGTAGGAAGTTGATACTTGGTAGGGACATTGGTTAGGGGGTGTAGGTGTGCAACGTCATGGTGTGACCTTGTTTTGACCTTTGACCTTGCTGGAGTGAACTTGACCTTTAAAATCTTATCCAGGCTATACCTTGGAAACTGTACGGTGTGGGAAATTGATACTTGGTAGGGACATTGGTTGGGGGTTGTAGATGTGCATCGTCATGGTGTAGTCTTGATTTTACCTATGACCTAGTCGTAGTGACCATGAGTTTGAAAATCTTGTCTGGGGTACTTGCTGGATTCGGTAAGGTGTAGAAGGCTGACACTTGGTAGGGACATTGGTTAGGGGGTGTAGGTGTGCATCATGGTGTGACCTTTAACGTTGGCTCTGCCAAAATGTGTTCACCTGCAAGATTTGAGACATGTTTCTCTTATGACAAAGATATATAGATTGCTGCAACTGATTAGTTTATGTACTGTTGTATAATTGTGTTTTTCATTGACAGCTATACTCCAATTAATAAAATTTACAGCTTTGTAATTTTTAGTTTACTGATTAATGCTGTCATCTTGCCATTGAAATGTCTTGATTTTAATACATTATCTTTACATACATTTTCTTTCCTTTCGATGTTATTTTCTTTACTTAAGCATTATTTGGAGCTTTGTATAACTGGCACTGCTCTGAAAGTATCTAGATCGTTGTGCTGTTTCACTTCTTCTGTATGTCATGGTGTTGAAAACTATTTCCCCAGGCTGTGGGGACGGGCATCTGTGATGCTATTTTCTAATTCCTTCAGTCACTATGCCCCAGTTCTTTGGAACTCTTTCTCCCTCCAAGAAGAAATAGCCCCTCTCACATCTTTCAGGAAACACATCAAAACCCACCCCTTCAACTCCAGTTTCCCAACTTAGTCTCCTTCCCTCTTGGTCACACCCACAACTCCGGACCACTGACCTGGATCACCCCTCGACTCTCCTTACGATAATGATTTGTTAACTACCGCATTGAGTTCCCCTTTGTGGGGAAGATATTGCGCCTGCAAATCAGTAGATTAGATTAGATAGATAGATAACTCTGAAAAATTACAGGAAAGAGAATCTTGGAATATTTGTCCATGGTAAAATTAAGGGGTAATGTATTATGTATCATCTTTTGGCTAATATGTTTAAAGCATAGAAAACAGTAAAAAATGTTTGTAGTAGTTATTATTTAGAATGTATAGTTTGCCATTTAAATACTTAGAGAAAACAAAGTTATCATTGTATACATGTAGGAAGATTAAAATCGAAATAATTTTAAAAATCTACACTTTAGAGCTGCACTTATTCATGCAGTTGTTCTACTTTTTCAAATATTTTATTCTTTTACTATTATATAAACCTTCAGCTTCACACCTTAGGGGTGCTTCCTTTTGCTTTGCCAAAAAAGAAAAAAAAAAAATTTTTGTAGTTATGAATAAAACATCTTAGTTCACACACATTTTAATAAGTGAAAATAGCATTTTATTTCTGATCCTATGTAAACTCTTGATTTTGTGTGTCTTTTTTGTCATATTTTCTGCCACCAGAGTTCTTCATCATTACTCCAGAGATTTGTTCCATTCATTGCTGTTGCTTCTGCCAATATGGTCAATATACCTCTCACTCGACAAAGGTAATATCATAAAGGTTAATTTGGGTCTGAACTTTCCATGATTGTGTGTTTATACAAAATAAATACTTTTATTTTAGCTTGATCATAACTCAAACACCAGTAATTAGGTTTTTTTGCAAAATATGTTGTCATCTACTTTTCCAAGTAGATTATATTATACAAGTCATAGTTATCTGTCTGTAATACATCTAAAGTATTAGAGATACTTAAATTGGTACTTGACCTTTGTACTACAAGAAAAGTAGGCTTTTTCTGTCAATATATTCGATTCTATTGATGGTATGAAAATGAATTTCGCCATGTATATTTATTGAATACAGAGTATAATTTGTCAAATTCATGAACCAGACCTTTGATCTTTCTATAGATTACATGGAAAAAAGCTTATATAGGGCTACTGAATTTTTCTCATTTCCCAATAGTATACAAGATTTATTTATTACTTCGAAATCTTTTGATTTCAAAGTATGTTGGTCAGTCAGTTTGTATGTTTGTTACTTCAAAATCGAAAATCGATTTTGAAGTATGTTGGTCAGTTGGTTTGTATCAGGTACTTTATCTTTAGCAGTAAGATGATGCATAGTTTGGAGCTCTGTTGCATTAGCTGAGCGAGTAATAGCTATTTCTCTGATTTGTAGCACAATTTAAAAATGAGAACATGTTAAATGCCTTTGAAAGTATCACACATAGTGACTTTCTTTGAATACATAATTTACTATGTTGGGGTAAGTTATGACATAATGAAGTTGCAGACCTGTAGCTCATTCCATAGCTTAGCAATAGCTACTTTCAGGCTTTCACTGTTGAGTAAATCACTTGTAACTTGATAAGTATTGCATTTATAGTATTTTGTTCAAATATGTTATTCATCTACTTTTGGATCAGGTATATTATAATATAATTGCAGCCCTGTAGCTCATTCGGGAGCTGAGAAATAGCTACTTTCAGGTTCTTTCTGTTGAGTAAATTGCTTGTAACTTTAAAAGTATTGCATTTAGAGTGTTTTGTTGAAATATGTTATTCACCTACTTTTAGATCAGCTATAACATAGTCAAATTTCAGACCTGTAGCTCATTCCATAGCTGAGCAATAGGTACTTTAAGGTTCTCATTATTGAGTAAATCGCTTGTAGCTTTAAAACTATTGCATTTAGAATATTTTGTTGAAATCTGTTATTCACCTACTTTTAGATCAGCTATAACATAGTAAAATTGCAGACCTGTAGCTGATTCCATAGCTGAGCAATAGCTACTTTGACTTGGCCAAATTTGGACCTGATGCAAAAGATGTGTAGTTGGATCTTGTAATGCAGCAAGTTATCAGTAGATTGCAGCCAGATTTCTAAGTTACCACTCAGCCGCGGCTGAGTGCTCGTATATTTATTAAGCGTCCCGCAAGGGACGCTTGTTTGTGTATAGGAGAGCTTCCGGCTCCGCCGGCTCCGCATTTTGTTTTCCTTATAACTCTGTAACCGTTAGGCGGATTCTTTTCAAATTTGGCAGGTTTAGGCAGTAGCCCTGGGGAATTTTTTTGAATATGCTGCAGTGACATTTCAACCAATCAGAGAGGTCACATGACCAAAAATGTCTTTTTTCAATGGGGAAGCTTGTCCGGATGATAACTTGAAAGGAATTTTATCAATTCACCTGAAACTTGGCAAATACATTCATTCTATTAAAATCTGGAAATCATTAGATTTTGGCATTGATTGGTCAAGAAATGGCCGAGTAATTAATGATTAATTAATCATTACGAATTTTCCAAATAAGGAAAACACAAAAATGCTTATATCTCGAAAACCGTGCTAGATAGAGCGATTTCGACGAAATTTTTGACCCACAGGGTATCTCTGCGGAGTAGTTTTCCCAATTTTCAAAAAAAATTTTGTCTCGCCCAAAATGGCGGCCATTTTGAATTTTCGAAATTTTCGCAAAAATTGCAAAACACAAAAATGCTTATATCTCAAAAACCGTGCTAGATAGAGCAATTTCGACAAAATTTTTGACCCACAGGATATCTCTGCGGAGTACTTTTCCCAATTTTCAAAAAATTTTTGTCTCGCCAAAAATGGCGGCCATTTTGAATTTTCGAAATTTTCGCAAAAATTGCAAAACACAAAAATGCTTATATCTGGAAAACCGTGCTAGATAGAGCAATTTCGACGAAATTTTTGACCCACAGGGTATCTCTGCAGAGTAGTTATCCCAATTTTGAAAAAAATTTTATCTCGCCAAAAATGGCGGCCATTTTGAATTTTAGAATTTTTCGCAAAAATTGCAAAACATAAAAATGCTTATATCTCGAAAACCCTGCTAGATAGAGCGATTTCGACGAAATTTTTGACCCGCAGGGTATCTCTGCAGAGTAGCCATGCCAATTTTCAAACAAAAAATTTCTCGCAAAAAATGGCGGCCATTTTGAATTTTCAAATTTTTCGCAAAATTGCAAAACACAAAAATGCTTATATCTCGAAAACCGTGCTAGATAGAGCGATTTTGACGAAATTTTTGACCCGCTGGGTATCCCTTCAGAGTAGCCATGCCAATTTTCAAAAAAATTTTGTCTTGCCAAAAATGGCGGCCATTTTGAATTTTCGAATTTTTGCGCAAAAATTGCAAAACACAAAAATGCTAATATTTCGAAAACCGTGCTACATAGAGCGATTTCGACGAAATTTTTTATCTTCAGGGTATCTCTGCAGAGCAGCTATCCCAAAGAGCTTTCACTTGGTGAAGTTTCAGACCCATAGCTAATTGCTCACCTACTCAAAAAGAGTAAATGCAAATTACCTCTAAAAGTATTGCAGATGGCCAATTTTTCTCAAATAACTCATTCACCTACTTTTGGAAGAGCTTTCACATGGTGAAGTTTCAGACCCATAGCCAATTACTCACCTACTCAAAATGAGTAAATGCGAATTATCTCTAAAAGTATTACAGATAGCCAATTTTTCTCAAATAACTCATTCACCTACTTTTGGGAGAGCTTTCACATGGTGAAGTTTCAGACCCATAGCTAATTATTTACCTACTCAAAATGAGTAAATGCTAATTATCTGTAAAAGTATTGCGGATACCCAATTTTTATCAAATAACTCATTCATCTACTTTTGGGAGAGCTTTCACATGGTGAAGTTTCAGACCCATAGCTAATTACTCACCTACTCAAAATGAGTAAATGCCAATTATCTCTAAAAGTATTGCAGATAGCCAATTTTTCTCAAATAACTCATTCACCTACTTTTGGGAGAGCTTTCACTTGGTGAAGTTTCAGACCCATAGCTAATTACTCACCTACTCAAAATGAGTAAATGCGAATTATCTCTAAAAGTATTGCAGATAGCCAATTTTTCTCAAATAACTCATTCACCTACTTTTGGGAGAGCTTTCACTCTGTGAAGTTTCAGACCCATAGCTAATTACTCACCTACTCAAAATGAGTAAATGCGAATTATCTCTAAAAGTATTGCAGATAGTCAATTTTTCTCAAATAACTCATTCACCTACTTTTGGCAGAGCTTTCACTTGGTGAAGTTTCAGACCCATAGCTAATTACTCACCTACTGAAAATGAGTAAATGTGAATTATCTCTAAAAGTATTGCAGATAGCCAATTTTTCTCAAATAACTCATTCACCTACTTTTGGGAGAGCTTTCACTTGGTGAAGTTTCAGACCCATAGCTAATTACTCACCTACTCAAAATGAGTAAATGCGAATTACCTCTAAAAGTATTGCAGATAGCCAATTTTTCTCAAATAACTCATTCACCTACTTTTGGGAGAGCTTTCACTTGGTGAAGTTTCAGACCCATAGCTAATTACTCACCTACTCAAAATGAGTAAATGCGAATTATCTCTAAAAGTATTGCAGATAGCCAGTTTTTCTCAAATTAATCATTCACCTACTTTTGGGAGAGCTTTCACTTGGTGAAGTTTCAGACCCATAGCTAATTACTCACCTATTCAAAATGAGTAAATGCGAATTATCTCTAAAAGTATTGCAGATAGCCAATTTTTCTCAAATAACTCATTCATCTACTTTTGGGAGAGCTTTCACTTGGTGAAGTTTCAGACCCATAGCTAATTACTCACCTACTCAAAATGAGTAAATGCGAATTATCTCTAAAAGTATTGCAGATAGCCAATTTTTCTCAAATTAATCATTCACCTACTTTTGGGAGAGCTTTCACTTGGTGAAGTTTCAGACCCATAGCTAATTACTCGTCTACTCAAAATGAGTAAATGCGAATTATCTCTAAAAGTATTGCAGATAGCCAATTTTTCTCAAATAACTCATTCAACTACTTTTGGGAGAGCTTTCACTTGGTAAAGTTTCAGGCCCATAGCAAATTACTCACCTACTCAAAATGAGTAAATGCGAATTATCTCTAAAAGTATTGCAGATAGCCAATTTTTCTCAAATAACTCATTCACCTACTTTTGGGAGAGCTTTCACTCTGTGAAGTTTCAGACCCATAGCTATTTATTCACCTACTCAAAATGAGTAAATGCTAATTATCTGTAAAAGTAATGCGGATACCCAATTTTTATCAAATACTCCTTCATCTACTTGTGGGAGAGCTTTCACATGGTGAAGTTTCAGACCCATAGCTAATTACTCACCTACTCAAAATGAGTAAATGCGAATTATCTCTAAAAGTATTGCAGATAGCCAATTTTTCTCAAATAACTCATTCACCTACTTTTGGGAGAGCTTTCACTTGGTGAAGTTTCAGACCCATAGATAATTATTCACCTACTCAAAATGAGTAAATGTGAATTATCTCTTAATAGTATTGCAGATAGCCAATTTTTCTCAAATAACTCATTCACCTACTTTTGGAAGACCTTTCACACACGAAAATGAAAAATTGTGAATATCTCGGAAAAGCTATTTCTTCTGCTTTAATGCTCGGCGGGAGATACACACCGCGGCAGTGGTCTTGACAAAAATTTTTGTCTCCCCAAAAATGGTGGCCATTTTGAATTTTCAAAGTTTTTGCAAAACACAAAAATGCTTATATCTCGAAAACCGTGCTATATGGAGTGAACTCAACAAAATTTTGGACCTGCTGGGTATCTCTGCAGAGTAGCCATGCCAATTTTCAAAATATTTTTGTCTCGCCAAATATAACGGACATTTTTAATTTTTTTATTTTTTGCAAGACACAAAAATGCTTATATCTTGAAAACCGTGCTAGATAGAGCAGACTGCGCTGACTTTGGTTGCCACAACAGTATAAGGCTAGAAACGAAGCATTTTCTTAATACTTTAGCACTCACCTTTATATCCTTTTCGGGACGCTTTGTTTTTGCTATGCAAAAACATTATCTTTTTTTTTTGCGAGCGATCCTCTAGTTTATTTAGTGTTTTACGTCATACCTAGTACCTTATAAGTTGTGTTGTGATGGAAAGTTGGGAGGGTAGAGGAAACCAGTAATACCCAGAGTCCAGTCAGTTTTTACCCCACAGCCTTTAAGGGCTGTGCTGGTGTTTTCACCCATGGTGTCTAGGCGGAAAAAGTTTGTCAAGGCTGTATCTCAGAACCGTAAGGTGTAGGAAGTTGATACTTGAAATGGACATTGGTTGGGGAGATGTGGGTATGCAACGTCATGGTGTGACCTTGATATGACCTTGTCATAGTGACCCTAAGTTTTCAAAGACTTGCCTGGGCCATATCTCAAACCGTAATGTGTAGGACGTTGATACTTGATAGGGACATTGCTTGGGGGTGTAGGTGTGCAACGTCATGGTGTAACCTTGATTTGACCTTGCTGTTGTGATCTTGATTTTAAAATCTTGTCCGGGACATTGGTTAGGGGGTGTAGGTGTACAATGTCTGGGTGTGACCTTGACCTGACTTTTGACCTTGCCATAGTGACCTTGAGCATAAAAATCTTATGAGAGCTGTATTTGGAAACCATAAGGTGTAAGAAGTTGATATTTGTTTGGGACATTCATTGGGGTGTAGGTTTGCAACATAATGTGAATGAAAGACATTTTTTGTTTCCAATCTTCCATTCTGTTTTTTTATTTTTTTCATGGGGTGGGGATGTCTTCTTTATTTCCTTCTAAAATACCAGTATACAGGGGCTAACAGTCTTAATGTGTAATTGTTGATACAGACTCCTCTTAATTAGTGAAACAACTAGTATGTTTATACATGTATGTACACACATGTGATATGAATATAAATGATCTTTACCAATTATTGTTCTGACATCTTTAAAGGATAGATATATACATTTATGTAGAATTTAAAAAAAATCTAATTCCTGAAAGTATAAGCCAATCTTTTAAGATCTATTTACATTTTATAAGATGTCATCCTTCCACAGACAGTTAAAGATGTACAAAACTCATAAAACTATTTTAGAGTGTACATTTAAATTCTTTGAAAAAGCATCACACTTGTTAGTGCAAATAAAATAAATCAAAATGTCCCCCAGAATATACCCAATTAACCCCTTTGGTGTGACAGGTGGCCTGTCTGGGGATGTTGACATTGAATCTGTGGAATCAAGTTTATACTGCATTAACTAATGTTTGCATGTTTTTTTAGTGAATTGATCGATGGAATAGTGTGCTATGATTCCCAGGGAAACAGGGTTATTCAGTCGAAGGTGAGTGACCTGTTTGCAAATATGAACAGATTTGGTGCTAGAGCATGTCTTTGTGCTCGAATATCTAGTTCAGTTTGACTGATATATCGCTAATTTGGTGGTGAATAAATTAATAAAGCTAATGTAGTTTCGTTTGATTGATGTTATTTCCTTATCTGTTTCCTTATCCAATTTTCAAAAAAAAGAAGATTTAATCATAGTAAGGCAATATCTATATGTTTGTATGCATAGGTCACCTTTCTTGCTTGGATGTACTTAATGATGTGGTGGAAATCAGGTGTCTCTCAAAAATTCCTACTACCTACATCTGCAGTAATGAATGATCCTTCTGTTGCTTCGGTGTTTGAATATTTTGCTGTAACTCAGCCCTGTATCTACATACATGTACACATACATTGTTATAAAAAGCAGCACATTCTCTTATCCTTTAAAAAGGCATGATATCATTTCATTTCAAGTTTCTGTATGCTACTGGATAGTACAAGAAGAGTCCTGTGACAAAATATCAAAACATTCATATTTCAGTTGTGACAATTTTGTTCAATATTCAATTTTTGGTGGTCATCTTAAATTTTTGGAAATTACAAGAGATAGAGCAATTTCAATCAAATTCATTGACCCACAGGGTTGTAAAACTCGTGTCTATTTTCACAAGCTTTGGTGGGCCACTTTATTTTTGGCGAAATCCGAAGTCACAAATATGGTAAAAATTGAAAGTAATAGTGTGATTGTGATTAAATTTTTGACCTACAATATAATAAAATAGCCCTGTTACAAAGTAAAGAAATATATGTATTGAATTTTGTAACTTTGGCAGCCATCTTGAATATACTGAACAAAAATAAAAAATCACAAATATCTTGGGAATCATAACAGATACATCAATTTGATTAAATATTTTACCCACATAGTAGTGAGAGAATCTTGTGACAAATATGAAAATATCCAATTTTCCCGACCTTTTGCAACCAAGTGGTCAAACTTTTATTGTATAAATTTTTGAGCAATAGCCAAAGTAATTATAATTAAGTGTGCGTCGGTAACCTTGAAAATTTCAGCTTATGCCGGAGCACTATGTGCGCTATTATGACATGAAACAACCATGCTAGAACTGTTTGGCCGAATTGATCTGTGAATATCAAACAGTGTGATAATGTGTTGTATTATCCTCTGGCTTCAGATATTTTACTGCTTGTATCAATCATGCAGCCCGTGTTAAGAGTAAGAAATCTAAAATTCGCCACATATCTGAAATTCGCCACATGTGAAAATACTAATAAAATAAATGAATTGTGGTGAGATTTGTTGAATGTATAGTAAATTAAGGCTTTTTGAACTGAAAAATGCCAATTTTTAGACAAAAAAAATCATTTTCTTCGTAAAATTAACTAAGGTTTTAGAGGTGGGGAATTTTAGATTTCTTACTCTACCTATACAGATATATGTATATTTGTAGTATGCTGCATTTAAAGGAATATCCCAGGTGGTGTTCAGCAGGATTATTATTGCAACACCTGGCATGTGTAAGTTACCCTCTGCATTTTGGGTAAAAGTTAATTTGTTTCCCATTAAAATCATTTTGCATTGAAGTTACTTGACCTCTTGTATAGACTGATGGGCTAGTTATAGCTTTTACGGTTGTCGCCAGTCGGTAGTATTCATGAAATATGTGGTTACATTATGACATATTTGTCATTGTATTATATTTTTAATAATATACATTGTAAAATCATAAAGCATCAATTAGTTTTCAGTGTTTGTTCAAATTTCTTAAAAAAAACTGTGTATCGTATTTACCCTCTAAAATATTTAGGATTCCACAGTGGCCTAGTGGTTAGCAAGTTTGGCATCGAATCACAGGTAGTCACCTCGGAGAGTTTACCTCCCACATGTGACTTTACTGAGGACCTGTCCCAATATGACCCTTGCTGTTAAACGAGATGTAAAACACTAACTTTGACTTTAATATTTAGATGGAAATAAATTCACCACTAACACTGGTTTCATGTGAAAATGTGGACTAAATTGTTAAGGGACAAAAGATATATATTATTTACCCTGATTATTCCTGAAATTCCGGATTAAAGTAGGTTTCTGTGTGAAGAGCCTGCTAATAGCCTAATATCAGGGTTGCCACTGGTCAGGGAAAAGTCAGGGAAATTCAAGGTCAAAGGAAAAGTCAGGAAATTTTGTTCTGGGTCAAGGACTTTTGAAAAAAGTCAGGGATATTTGGGAAAATCCTTAGAAAGTCAGGCAAAAGTGAGCGTCTCAAGTCATCCACATAAGATTAAGCGAAGACATGATGTCACAAATTGGAAATGTATGTGTATAGCAATACAACAAAAATTGAAATGCCATGTTGATCTAGAAGATCCTACATTGATAGGCCTTTACAAGATTCTGTGAGCCTGAATTTTGTGAGTGATATTTGACTATGGTAGTCTTCTCTACTGTTAAACTTAATGTCCAAATCCATCAATAAAAGCATCCTTTAACTCCTAATATCACTGTTTTTATTGGTTGATCAGAAAAGGTTTTTAAAACATTGATCTATGCAAGAGTTATCATCATCATTTCACCACAATGGTCAGGGAAAATGAAGATGTCAGTCAGGGAAAAGTCAAGGATTTTTTAAAAGTAACAATGAGTGGCAACTCTGTAAAATTTATTTCCACGAAAAAGTTATTCTCAGTACAGAGTTCATCTTCAAAGATGGTTTGACTGTGGTATAAATCTGTACTATTTACACTGTAAACTTTACAGATATGAGGTAGTGACCAGATGTCATTATCTCAAATTAAAATTGTTTTTTCTTAAACTGTGTAGTTAAATGCTTTTGTGGAATAATTTTTCCCATTCACAGTACACACACATACTGGTATAATATGGAGTGTAATCTTTTCTGTCACATATAGTGGTAATGCCACTAGTAATGGAACAATTAGAAAAGAAGCCATGGTTCATGAGATACCCACGAATGCACCTGCCGTTCCAGACCCTTATGTTGGGAGTATTGTAAGTATAAAAACAGTTTAAATCTTTGAAGCATCATCATCCTATCTGCAAAAGCCCCATTACAATCTATCCCAGTTAAAACAAATCTCAGGGATCCAAAAACAAAATCTACCGTTGGTTTCAGTATTTCAAGATAACAGAGTAAATTGTAACAAAAAATTGTTTTGTATAACTTATGCTTTTGAATTCTACGTGCTTTGTCCCTTGGCATACAAAAGTAAAACAAACAAATCACAGTAAAATAAAATGTATATTATATGCAGCAAATATGAGGTTACATAATTAAGCATCCCTGAAAGGGCACATATTTGTTTTCGCTTCAGTTTCCTCGCCACCACATGATAAAAAAATAGTGTTTTTGGGGGGTACACTCACCCGTCTTTGCTAATTTTGCGAGCGATCCGATGAAAATTGATCAATTTTATGAGCGATTTTCTTACAGGTACCAACCAGAAAGCTTAAAATTCATGTGACCCCCCCCCCCCATTATTTTCTTAAGTATTGCATTTAGAGCCCCGGGGAAACCAGTCAGGTTGACCCCCCCTGACCCCCTCTTATGGGTCAAACTGGGGTCATAAAATAGCTGATTTTATTGCGCTACAATAGCTTACCATGTGGGACTGAATGCTGTTCTCGGATGGCCACAAGGCATCAGGCCAACGTCTAAGAAAAATAGACATTTATAGTTGGCCGTAGCCTCAGGTTGTCATCTCGCGGTACACTCTGAGATCTCGTCCTACTTTCTCGTTGGTCACGTGAATTGGTAGCGTCTGTCAATTCACAGACATTTTCATTTATATCTCAGTACATACGTATTGTTGGATGTTTATTTTTAGCCATTTCTTGTAATATATATCATAGTTTATTCTGTGAAAGTTCCGTTTTGACAGGATAAGTATTTTTCATAATATTCAAAAGACGATGAACTAGGTCTCTTTGGTGAAGGCGAGGATTCTTTTACTGGTTCTAACGCAGACCTTGAGAGTGCTGCTGACAACTTATTTACCTCACCCCCACATCCTCAGCCCCTACCTTTCAGTTCATTGTCTCTCAAGACGCCAGCAAAAACTGTCCCACCCACCCCAGGTACTGCCTTACAGCAGAAAATTGAAGCTAATTTAGAAAAATCCCTGGGTAATTCACTAAACATCCATTTGCAGCAACAAATGGGTTCTTTTCAGGCCTCTATGTTAGAAGCATTCCAGTCTCTCCGAGACGAATTAACTACTGAAAAACAAGTCGAGGTAGATCAACCTCGGCTTCAGCTTCTAAGCCTGGAACCTCTACTGCTGCTACCAATCTGGACCTACCTCCTCCGAGACCCTCTCGGACTACCTCAAATGTTGAGTAAATGGAAGTGGACGTCCTGCACTTCCACCTCATCTCGGTGCTGATCATCATCATTCATCGGATCAGCCTTCTAGTGCATCCGATGTGCCTTCTAAGAAGGCCTCGGATAGACATAAAAAGCACTCTCACTCTCATAGGAAGCATGATGTTGAACCGAGGTCTGCTCGGATCAATATACTGATGAATCTGATCAACCTCGGATGTCATCTTCCAAATCCAAAAAAACATGCTGACAAGAGTAAACATAAGGCTAGGTCCAGATACGTGTCATCTTCCTCAGAGGAGGATCAGTCCTCTGTAATCAGACACAGGTCTTTAAAGCCCTCTGGGGCTATCTCTGATCAAGACCAACCTCAACATGATCCAGACCCCCCTTATTATAGGGAGGTAGCTCTGTCTGACGTTCCCTGCCAGTACGCTGAAGAAGTGGACACTTTTAGGCGCATTCTCTCCCTCCCTGACCCCAGGGAGTCCATGCCTAAGTCCTCAACTTCAGTCATGGGTCTGGACGATGAGAAAGGCCGTCAGGAGCTCAGACCAAGAGGTCCTTCCTCTATGCTCCCCCTTAGCTCAGTTATCAAAGATGCTTTTGATAACTTCGAGCATGATTTCCAGGCCACTAATTTACCTGAGGGTCAAACCTCCTCCTTCCACTGCAAAGTGGTACAAGGTGGCAGCCCTGTTATGAGGACAAAATACAGGAGTTGAATACGGATTTTGCAAAAATCTGTATTACTCCTAAGCCCCCCGGGGCTCCTATGGGCAATGCTCTTAAGGAATTGGAACACCAAGCTAGGCAAAACATATCCACTCTCAATTTTACTGCTGCCTTGGCCAAGACTTCATCTTCTTGCAATGCCACTCTTGAGAAGTGCCAACATAGCCTGAAGTCAACCTTTAAAAGAGTCAAATCTCAGATTCAGAAAATTGCCAATCCTGAGAAAGCAGCCAAATGTGGATATGAACAAGCCTGTGAATACTTAGACATTTGGAATAAGACTGTTCTTGTTCAACACAGAGCTCTCACATGCCTTACCAAATCCTTGGCCCAATACTCCAATGGGAGTTATATTCTATGGGTAACACCGGCTTGCTTAGGCGCGAAGCCGAACTGACCCTTTTACAACCACAACTAGGGGGAACGAGACGCCAAGAATTCAGGAACTCGCCCTTTTGGCATTCCTCCTTGTTCAAGTCTCAACTCGTAAAGGAGGGAGAAGACTTCCTCCTCAAAAAAGGCACCTCTAAAGACTCTCAGGCTTTCGTACACTATAAGAAAAGAGGCTCCTACAGGAAACACCCCTATGGGGGCAACTCCTCACAAAGCAGTAACCAATCATTGTCTTCAGGTAGGGGGAAACCGAACTTCAGAGGCTCCAGGGGTTGTTTTCGACCCCACAACAAAGGACGAGGGCGTGGAAACCCCTCCCCCCAATGACTCCTTAAAAGCCTCCCTCAGTCCACCAGTACGAGGTCGAGTCCATTCTTTCATAAGAGACTGGCAAACAAACAAATGTTCATCCAATGTGTTAAACATTATCACCAATTGCTACGTACTGCCATTCATGTCAAAACCAAGTCTGGTCAGATTCCCTCTGATTCAGTCAGAATACAAGGCCCTTCAAAAAGACCAAGCTCTGGCCACTTGTATCCAGTCTCTTCTGTCAAAGAACGCAATCGAAAGGGTGGAAAATGTAAAATCTCTTGGGTTTTACAGTCGCCTGTTTCTAGTCCCCAAGCCTCACCAAAGGTGGAGGCCAGTCATAGACCTAAGCAGGCTCAACACTTTTATACATGTAGAAAAGTTTAAAATCCAAACTCCAGAGTCCATCAGGACCTCCCTGATTCCAGGGGAATGGGTATCGTCGATAGACCTATAGGACGCTTACCTCCATATCCCCATCCACCCAAACTCAAGGAAATACCTAAGGTTTTGCCACAGGTCGCAGGTGTTCCAGTTTACTTCCCTCCCTTTCAGACTAGCCACAGCCCCCCAGGTCTTTACAATGATCGTAAAGGAAGTGAAGCTAATGGCCCTCTCCAGAGGACTCAGACTTCACCAATACCTGGACGACTGGCTGATCAGGTCCCAGTCTCAGGAGGAAGCCCAAGTGAAAACTCAGGCAGTGGTAGACCTAACCCAGTCTTTGGGGTGGATAATAAATCAGGAAAAATCAGAACTGAAACCTACTCAGTTTCGTGGGCTACAAATACCATCTAGATTCAGCCCTTGTAAAACCCACTCAAGTGGAAGTGTTAGCCTTTCTGATTTTAATGATATAAAAATAAAGTAGTGTAAATGCATATGTAATGAAAATTACATATTATTTCAATACACTCTCAGTCATACACTTTTATTTTCAATTAACAAGTTGTTTAAAAGAAATTATTTAACTCATTATTTTTATAACTTCATATTTTAACAGCATTAGCAATATGGTGTAATTTGTTTGAAAATTAAAGCCAGGAGAGAGTTTTTCTTATTTTTAATTGGGAATACACAGTGAAACTGCTTCTCTTCATCACATACGTAAAAAATCAATATTTTGCTTTCTGACGATGTCATTACTTAGTGATGTCACAATGCAACTGTCATTGTGAGGTCACAAGCCTAGCTTGTGATACTTGCTGTCTTTAAGTAAAAATATTTCTTCTCATTTTATGTCTTGAAATTGACATAAAGGGGGGGGGGGGGGGGGGGGGGGGGGGGGTATATTCATCATTTTTATTAATTATTATTACTGTTTTATTTTCTCTTTTTTCTTTCAATTCCTTGACAGTCCATCACAAACAATTACCATGCGTGATTTTCACCAAGAAGTGACCTTTAAGCAATATTTTTACCTCCACCAGCAGTTAATGTTTTTGTGTGCTAATTGTTTAATTGTCTATTTGTCTGGGGTTTTTTGGGGGTTTTTTGTGTGTGTGTGTTTAGATTACTCTAGAACTTAGAAAATGAACCGATCTTTATTTAAAAATTTGTGGGTAGGACCTGACTAAAGGAAGAAGTTACGAAAAGAAAGATCTGGATCTTATTTTGGATATGTATTTTTTCGATGTATTTTTAATGACTTTAGCTTTCTACTTGATATTTCTATGAAGATTAATTTACATGTTTGGTTTTATTTTATTGTCATCCTTACAATACTTTATATCACTTGAAAGACTGGTCACATGGAGTCGAGCGTTTTGCTCTCTCTGAGTGCATCTTGTTTGAATTGGGTTGCTTGCCTCAATGGAGAAAATGGTCCCGGAGGGACGCCTTCACATGAGGCCCTTTCAGTTTCATTTCAAGGAGCACTGGAGATATCCTCAGTCGCTGGACAGCCTCCTTCCTTGGACAGAAACGATTTCTGCACACCTAGACTGGTGTCAGAACCCCACAAACGTGATGAGAGGTGCAGACCTTCATTCCAAAAACCACAGCATCCAACTCTTTAGAGACGCCTCAAACAAAGGTGGGGGCGCTCACTTAAATCAAAGTTCTACCAAGGGTCTGTGGTCAGACAGGGAAAAAAGGCTACACATAAATGTTCTACAGCTGAAGGCGGTCTCACTGGCCCTTCAAAATTTCAAGGACCAGTGCCAGAGCCAAACAGTGCTAGTTGCAACGGACAACTCGACAGTGGTAGCCTACATAAACAAACAAGGAGGAACTCACTCAGTAGAGATGTGCGCACTACTGTGAAGGATCATGACATGGTGCCATCATTATCACATAACATTGAAAGCCACACATTCCAGGGTGTCTGAATGTGATGGCCTGTCCAGGTCCAACCAAGTTCAGTCAACAGAATGGTCACTGCATCCGCAGGTGTTCAGACATATCTGTCAAAAGTGGTTCACACCTCATGTAGATCTATTTGCCACTCATCTGAATCACAAACTTCCACTGTACGTGTCTCCAGTCCCAGACCAAAATGCTTGGGACACAGATGCTCTGAACATAAACTGGAGGGATCTCACTGCTTATGCTTACCCTCCGACAGCTCTCCTTCACAGGGTGATCCAACTAATCAGGTAATGCCATTGCCTGATCATCGTAATAGCCCCAGGCTGGCCAGGGATGCCCTGGTTTTGGGACCTAGTGCAGCTCTCAACAGAGATCCCACTGCAACTTCCAGTGTCAACAACACTTCTCAAACAGTCCCACAATTATGTGTTTCACAGCAATCCTCAGCATCTCAACCTCCACGTCTGGTGTCTATGAGTGGACAGCTCCAAGAACAAGGCTTCTCTGTGGAGGTGGCTGAGAGAATTGCTGCCCCTCAGAGGTCATCAACAAGGACCATCTACAAGTCAAAGTGGGCCCTATTTGAAAAATGGTGCAGAGAAAATTCGGTGGATTTCTCCACTCCATCTGTGAAACAAATGTCAGATGTACCAAGACCTAAACAGGCGCCCCTCGACCATTGATGGTTACAGGACTGCCATTGTTGACACTTTGGGCCCAACGGCCCACCATATTGCACATAATGCAGACCTTCATAGGTTACTCTCCAGTTTCCACAGGGATCGTCCCAAAAGTTCCAGAAATCTTCCTAAGTGGAACCTTTCTGTTGTTCTCAATGAGCTCACAAAAGCACCCTTTGAGCCTATGAAAGACACAGACCTCAAACATCTTACCCTCAAAACTGCGTTCTTGCTAGCTTTGGCCTCCGGCAAGCGCCGCAGCAAAATCCATGCCTGAGTAGCAAACAAAGTATCTAATCTAGGCCAATGGGAAAAGGTTGCCTTGTTCCCTTCTTCTGACTTCATAGCCAAAAACCAACTAGCAAGAGAATGTTCTCAAAGTGTGTCTCCAGCGACTATTCCTGCTTTGACTACCATTGTAGATAGACAATTCAAAGAAGACAGGACCCTGTGTCCGGTGCGGGCCCTGAGGTACTACTTGGATCGGACCCAAGACCTGAGAGGGTCTCGGTCCCTCCTTTTCATCTCCTTCAAGAAAGGACATACCTCAGACATCAGACCCGCTACACTCTCTTCCTGGTTCAAACAAACCATTCTACTTTGCTATAAACAAGCTGACCAATAAGCCTTGGACTTGGTCCAAGTTAAAGCGCATGACATTAGGGCCTTCGCAGCCTCTAAGGCTTTTTACGGTGGGGTATCGGTGGACCAGATCATGCAAGCCTGTCACTGGAAGGCTCACAACACATTTACAAATTTCTATCTAAAAGACCTTACTTGGTCAGACAACGACAACAATATGTACCTGGGGCCAGTAGTAGCGGCACAACAGATCCTAGGCCCTTCCCCTCAGAACAGTCATCCTCGGAAAGAAAAGAAGGGGTGGGGGGCACATCCGGCTACACCTCTTTCTCCTGTCAAAACACCCAGACAGTTTATTAGCACTGTCAATCATTTTTAGGTTTTTTGGCTTCTTACAGGCCCAGCCCTCGGGTTTGGGGCACTGTAAATGGGACTCAGACTGGTATTTTCTAACCTTCATTCTACTTATTCTATCTAAAATCTAAGAAAACCAAGCATATCTTCCCGTCTCAGCTGTAATCCCACCACCGGGCAGTTGGATTGAGCATTCAGTCCCACATGGTAAGCTATTGTAGCGCAATAAAATTGAAAATTTTAATTACTTAAATGTAGCTTTTATAAGCTACAAGCTTACCATGTGGGACTGAGAAGAGTCCCACCTGACCTCCCCACTGTATTACAGCTGAGGGGGTATGGGTTAAAATTTCAACGAGAAAGGAGAAGACAAATGGGGTAGGTAACGTGACGACAACCTGAGGCTACGGCCAACTATAAATGTCTGTTTTTCTTAGACGTTGCCCGGGCCTGGCGGCCATCTGAGAACAGCATTCAGTCCCACATGGTAAGCTTGTAGCTTATAAAAACTACATTTAAGTAATTAAAATTTTCAATTTTGTGTTTATATTAAGAGGTATTGAGAAACCATATGTGGAGAGTCTGTTTAGCCGATCAGATTTATCCCCGGCTCCCTCTCCAAACTGGGCTCATAAAATAGCACATTTTTTTTCTTTTTGGCTTATAGGTCCTTTATTATTGCTTTTACAGCTTTAAAATGGATTCCATATGTGGGGAGTCTGTAAAGCCAGTAAGGTTTACCCCCTGACCACCCTCTTATGGGTCAACTGGGGTCATAAAATAGCAAATTTATACTATACTGCATCTAACCTTTGGGGACGCTTTGTTTTTGTTAGCAAAAACATTTTTCTAGTTCTGTGGGGTTTCCTGTCAATATTTTATTTGAAGATCAAAAGGCAACTTATTAATATTCATGAAGTCATAGAATTTTATTTAACAAATGAAAATACATTTTACCTGGAAACTGCATACCCATTACAAGCGAGGTCTCATTCATGGAATAGCCAATATGGTGTTGGATTTGCTTTGATTTTTTTGCGTAAGATTTATCCCTTATTTTGACCAAAATATTGATGTAACCATTTTAGAATAGGAATATAAGACATATCTTGAAGCCACGTAGCCCGAATATTGATGTAACCATTTTAGAAAAGGACTTTGTGGCTTTAATATTCAGCTGATCGATAGTTTAAAACCATCATAAAGCACTCAAATATTTCTTTTATTCCTATATTGAAAGACTGATTATAAAATGCAGTAGTACTTAATGTACAGAAATATATGTTGCAAAGTGTACAAAGAATTCAGATGTAGGGTAATTTGTTCTTTCACTGATACTTTGTTTAACTGTTTATGAGTTGGTACATTGTTTGGCTGGGTGAACATCGATATTGAATGTAAGAATGTTTCAATATCATTTGATATGAGGGTGTAATATTGTCTACTGAAGAGTCTGAATCCAGGATACAGAAAAAGTGTTATTGTAGTATATCCCAGCCGCTATACCATTCAGTGAATTTTATCAAAAAAACATGGCAATTCTGATCAAAAACACATTAAAAACTACATAAATGTAAGATAAAAGTTAACAATTTCTTCAGACTTAGAGCTTATTTCAAATATATGCAGAATAATTCAGATAAGTATATAATTATACATAAAATAGAGAGATTGATATACATGTGTTTGCACATTGATATCAACAACTCTGTCCCCTAATAAATGAATATATGTATTGCATATACCGTATATTGATAAACAATGTACTCACTACTGTTTCTTATACAATTTTGTTATAAAATTATCTTGTTTAATATTTTTCAGTCTTACATTCATGGTGCCCATCGGTTGTGCATTATTTCCCCAAAAAAGGTTTGTATTCATATGATCTGAAGTTTAACCCTGTTAAATTGAATCTGAAGAGACTGGAGAAATATTTCTACTTAACCCATAACTCTAGATAATATGTAACAAAATTAAATAGCAATGGAGAAGACCCACTGAAATCTGATATTAGCATTAACTCAAAGGGAAATTCAACTTGATAAAATTATAACAAGCTGTGTAACCACATATGTGTTATACAGTTGTCAAAGGTCAGGATTTTTACATCCCCTTCAACAGCTAAGAACATTTAAAAAAATGAAAAGTATTCAATAGCTTTGCGACAAAATAGATTTGATAGAGTTTGCACAACGTTATAACAAATATTTACATTATGAGAAAATATGTGTAGATCTTACAACTACTTGTTATTTTTTGCATGTTTTCTAGGAAGTTACAGTGCTTAATGTGATGTAAACCACAACTATTTACCATCCATCTGTGCCATCAGAAATCATAACCAGAGACAGCAATTAAAGCTTCCCAGTGTCTTATTTTTCTCTTGGGAAGCAAAATATAAGTGCCCATTGCTAACACTGGAAGCAAGTTCATTTCAAATATTACAAAGTCTTTAAATGGCAAATAGTCAGAAATTTGTCTGTACTACTCTGCTGACAACACTGATAACCCATGTCTTGTGTGCCACTTTGATCGAAACTTGCTGTCATGCTGGTCATCTTCAATTTGCTCCACCATACCTATATATAGTCATAATCTCTGCTAAAAATTGCTGGGACAGACACCAGAATTTATCTTTTGTATTAATGGTAAGTATCCAGGTCTAAGTTGTGAGTGTACTAAAGATTTATTTCACTAATATGAAACATATTGTGATCTATCCAAATTGTTTTTTCAGTTCGATACCATTGGAGCGCCTTAAGTGGGAGAGTTCAGAAAAATATGAATCAGTTGTCAAGGAATATTACGGAAAACCTCCTCAGACTTTATTTTTTAACAAAGGCCTTTAAATGTTTTTATTTCATCCACATTCAACCTGTACGTGATGTTTGATGTCCTGCATGATGAACTGTATGTGAAATTATTAAAATATGTGGACATAATATTTTTTTCATCAGATGCAAAATTGTGAAGAGAATATATGTTGATTGATTTAAAAACCTCTGTGCATTAACTATAACATTTAAGGAACATAGGTTAAATTTATCTTTTAGTATTTTACTTCTTATGGTGAAGTATTTGTGAATGTATTAAATGAAAATTTTTGTATTTCCCAGACGAAAGTGTGGGATATACTGTATTCAGCACCATTGCGTCTCCGCCAACTTACATTTTGGCTTGTGTGCATGAAAATCAAAACGCTTTTTACCCCTCAGTCATTAAGGGCTGTGTGGGTATAGTTTTCATCCATGGTGTCCGGATGGTGGGCAGTGGGGAAAAAAATTGTCCACACTGTATCTCAGAAATTATGTAGGAAGTTGATACATAGTAGGGACATTAGTTGGGGCTGTAGGTGTGCTGTGTCGTGTCATGGTATGCCCTTGATATGACCTTTTCCTTTGCTGTAGTGAGCTTGAGTTTGAAAATCTGATCCTGTCTGTATCTCAGAATCTGTAAGGGTAGGAAGTTAATACGTGGGAGGGACATTGGTTAGGGGGTGTCGGTGTGCGATATCATAGTGTGACCTTGATTTGACCTTTCACCTTGCTGTAGTGACCTTGGCCTTTAAAAGTTTGTCCGGGCTATATCTCAGAAGCCATAAGGTGTAGAAAGTTGATACGTAGTACGGACATTGGTTAGGGAGTTTAGGCATACAGTGCCATGGTGTAACTGCAACACCCCTTTCTAAAACTGGCCCTTGAGTGGACCAGACCAATACAAATTCATTCCTTGATATAAACTGAGTTTGCTGTGGAAATTTCAGCAGGATTGATCAACTTTAAGGGGTGGTTTGGGCTGATCTGGAATTTTATGAAATCCTCGCCACCTACACTCCCTGAACCTGGGGCCGTATTCATAAAGAGATCTTAAATCTGAGACAAAAAATAGTCTCAGCTTTGAGATTTGGTCTAAGCTGAGACCAAGTCTCAACTTTGTATTCACAAATAGGTTCTCAGCTGAGACCAAGCTGAGACCAGTCTCAAGTCTTCCCAATGTAAACAAATCATTAACTTGCAAATATATCCAACATTTTTTAAAGATCAATACTTGTTGTGTGTTTTAATTCTAAACAAAAATTATACTGTCTATTAAAATAAAAAATAAATAGAAAATTGTGTCAATTGTTTTTTATTTTGCATGTCACATGATCCACTTCTTTGTTGCTATGCAGTCAGAAAACTCTGTTGAAAATTGTCTCAAAGTAAGGCACTTTTGAAGCAGAAATTTGTGCTATCAGTTGATACAAAAATTTCGGCCAAGTAGTATATATGTTGTAAATTATTTCTACTTTATATTTAGCCATAAAAAATCAAAATATGAATCTCAGTTAAGATGAAATAATGCTTGAGACTTTGAACAAAATATTTAAGACAACTATGTACCAGTCTTAAGTTTGAGACCAAATCTGAGACTAAATTTGGTCTCAATTGTTTTGTAAATAGCCAACAAGTCTGAGGCCAAAAATGCCCCCCCCCCCCCACCCCCCGGAAATTGAAATTCTAAAACTGGCCCTCGAGTGGACCAGACCAATACATATTCATTCCCTGATATAAACTGAGTTTCCTGTGAAAATTTCAGCAAGATTGGTCAACTTTAAGAGGTGGTTTAGACTGATCTGGCATTTTATGAAATCCTCGCCACCTACACTCCCTGAACCTGTACTTTGGACTAGATATGCATTTCTGAAGGAACACACTACTAAAATTCATTCAAGTGGCGACTCCTGTGGGGCACAATATGGTTTACAACCTTAAATCTGCCTTTGGTGAGAAAATATCAGCCTATCCTGATACAGCCACCTGGGGCTGTATTTTCGCCTTCCTGGAGCCTATTTGACACAGGTGACACCACTGGTACACCAGATGTAATCCTAAAACCTGTGCAGTCAGATTTAGTATGTGGCAGGGGATTTCTGGGCCAAGTTTCCTGGTTACAGACAAATATTTAGTACTGGTTTGAGCTGATTTACATGTATTTTGGACCATTTTTACAGCAATATTTGGGTTAAGTATTTTCTGTTCAGACATGTAATGCTCCAAATGTGCCTAAAATATCCCCCTTTATTATTAAAACAAGCAAGAAATCAAATGTGGGCTTCAGATTGGCTATATCATGATATACTTGACACCCCCCACCATGAGGGGAGGCCAGGGGCACCCCCACCCCCGGAAATTGAAATTCTAAAACTGGCCCTCGAGTGGACCAGACCAATACATATTCATTCCCTGATATAAACTGAGTTTCCTGTGAAAATTTCAGCAAGATTGGTCAACTTTAAGAGGTGGTTTAGACTGATCTGGCATTTTATGAAATCCTCGCCACCTACACTCCCTGAACCTGTACTTTGGACTAGATATGCATTTCTGAAGGAACACACTACTAAAATTCATTCAAGTGGCGACTCCTGTGGGGCACAATATGGTTTACAACCTTAAATCTGCCTTTGGTGAGAAAATATCAGCCTATCCTGATACAGCCACCTGGGGCTGTATTTTCGCCTTCCTGGAGCCTATTTGACACAGGTGACACCACTGGTACACCAGATGTAATCCTAAAACCTGTGCAGTCAGATTTAGTATGTGGCAGGGGATTTCTGGGCCAAGTTTCCTGGTTACAGACAAATATTTAGTACTGGTTTGAGCTGATTTACATGTATTTTGGACCATTTTTACAGCAATATTTGGGTTAAGTATTTTCTGTTCAGACATGTAATGCTCCAAATGTGCCTAAAATATCCCCCTTTATTATTAAAACAAGCAAGAAATCAAATGTGGGCTTCAGATTGGCTATATCATGATATACTTGACACCCCCCACCATGAGGGGAGGCCAGGGGCACCCCCACCCCCGGAAATTGAAATTCTAAAACTGGCCCTCGAGTGGACCAGACCAATACATATTCATTCCCTGATATAAACTGAGTTTCCTGTGAAAATTTCAGCAAGATTGGTCAACTTTAAGAGGTGGTTTAGACTGATCTGGCATTTTATGAAATCCTCGCCACCTACACTCCCTGAACCTGTACTTTGGACTAGATATGCATTTCTGAAGGAACACACTACTAAAATTCATTCAAGTGGCGACTCCTGTGGGGCACAATATGGTTTACAACCTTAAATCTGCCTTTGGTGAGAAAATATCAGCCTATCCTGATACAGCCACCTGGGGCTGTATTTTCGCCTTCCTGGAGCCTATTTGACACAGGTGACACCACTGGTACACCAGATGTAATCCTAAAACCTGTGCAGTCAGATTTAGTATGTGGCAGGGGATTTCTGGGCCAAGTTTCCTGGTTACAGACAAATATTTAGTACTGGTTTGAGCTGATTTACATGTATTTTGGACCATTTTTACAGCAATATTTGGGTTAAGTATTTTCTGTTCAGACATGTAATGCTCCAAATGTGCCTAAAATATCCCCCTTTATTATTAAAACAAGCAAGAAATCAAATGTGGGCTTCAGATTGGCTATATCATGATATACTTGACACCCCCCACCATGAGGGGAGGCCAGGGGCACCCCCACCCCCGGAAATTGAAATTCTAAACCTGGCCCTCGAGTGGACCAGACCAATACATATTCATTCCCTGATATAAACTGAGTTTCCTGTGAAAATTTCAGCAAGATTGGTCAACTTTAAGAGGTGGTTTAGACTGATCTGGCATTTTATGAAATCCTCGCCACCTACACTCCCTGAACCTGTACTTTGGACTAGATATGCATTTCTGAAGGAACACACTACTAAAATTCATTCAAGTGGCGACTCCTGTGGGGCACAATATGGTTTACAACCTTAAATCTGCCTTTGGTGAGAAAATATCAGCCTATCCTGATACAGCCACCTGGGGCTGTATTTTCGCCTTCCTGGAGCCTATTTGACACAGGTGACACCACTGGTACACCAGATGTAATCCTAAAACCTGTGCAGTCAGATTTAGTATGTGGCAGGGGATTTCTGGGCCAAGTTTCCTGGTTACAGACAAATATTTAGTACTGGTTTGAGCTGATTTACATGTATTTTGGACCATTTTTACAGCAATATTTGGGTTAAGTATTTTCTGTTCAGACATGTAATGCTCCAAATGTGCCTAAAATATCCCCCTTTATTATTAAAACAAGCAAGAAATCAAATGTGGGCTTCAGATTGGCTATATCATGATATACTTGACACCCCCCACCATGAGGGGAGGCCAGGGGCACCCCCACCCCCGGAAATTGAAATTCTAAAACTGGCCCTCGAGTGGACCAGACCAATACATATTCATTCCCTGATATAAACTGAGTTTCCTGTGAAAATTTCAGCAAGATTGGTCAACTTTAAGAGGTGGTTTAGACTGATCTGGCATTTTATGAAATCCTCGCCACCTACACTCCCTGAACCTGTACTTTGGACTAGATATGCATTTCTGAAGGAACACACTACTAAAATTCATTCAAGTGGCGACTCCTGTGGGGCACAATATGGTTTACAACCTTAAATCTGCCTTTGGTGAGAAAATATCAGCCTATCCTGATACAGCCACCTGGGGCTGTATTTTCGCCTTCCTGGAGCCTATTTGACACAGGTGACACCACTGGTACACCAGATGTAATCCTAAAACCTGTGCAGTCAGATTTAGTATGTGGCAGGGGATTTCTGGGCCAAGTTTCCTGGTTACAGACAAATATTTAGTACTGGTTTGAGCTGATTTACATGTATTTTGGACCATTTTTACAGCAATATTTGGGTTAAGTATTTTCTGTTCAGACATGTAATGCTCCAAATGTGCCTAAAATATCCCCCTTTATTATTAAAACAAGCAAGAAATCAAATGTGGGCTTCAGATTGGCTATATCATGATATACTTGACACCCCCCACCATGAGGGGAGGCCAGGGGCACCCCCACCCCCGGAAATTGAAATTCTAAAACTGGCCCTCGAGTGGACCAGACCAATACATATTCATTCCCTGATATAAACTGAGTTTCCTGTGAAAATTTCAGCAAGATTGGTCAACTTTAAGAGGTGGTTTAGACTGATCTGGCATTTTATGAAATCCTCGCCACCTACACTCCCTGAACCTGTACTTTGGACTAGATATGCATTTCTGAAGGAACACACTACTAAAATTCATTCAAGTGGCGACTCCTGTGGGGCACAATATGGTTTACAACCTTAAATCTGCCTTTGGTGAGAAAATATCAGCCTATCCTGATACAGCCACCTGGGGCTGTATTTTCGCCTTCCTGGAGCCTATTTGACACAGGTGACACCACTGGTACACCAGATGTAATCCTAAAACCTGTGCAGTCAGATTTAGTATGTGGCAGGGGATTTCTGGGCCAAGTTTCCTGGTTACAGACAAATATTTAGTACTGGTTTGAGCTGATTTACATGTATTTTGGACCATTTTTACAGCAATATTTGGGTTAAGTATTTTCTGTTCAGACATGTAATGCTCCAAATGTGCCTAAAATATCCCCCTTTATTATTAAAACAAGCAAGAAATCAAATGTGGGCTTCAGATTGGCTATATCATGATATACTTGACACCCCCCACCATGAGGGGAGGCCAGGGGCACCCCCACCCCCGGAAATTGAAATTCTAAAACTGGCCCTCGAGTGGACCAGACCAATACATATTCATTCCCTGATATAAACTGAGTTTCCTGTGAAAATTTCAGCAAGATTGGTCAACTTTAAGAGGTGGTTTAGACTGATCTGGCATTTTATGAAATCCTCGCCACCTACACTCCCTGAACCTGTACTTTGGACTAGATATGCATTTCTGAAGGAACACACTACTAAAATTCATTCAAGTGGCGACTCCTGTGGGGCACAATATGGTTTACAACCTTAAATCTGCCTTTGGTGAGAAAATATCAGCCTATCCTGATACAGCCACCTGGGGCTGTATTTTCGCCTTCCTGGAGCCTATTTGACACAGGTGACACCACTGGTACACCAGATGTAATCCTAAAACCTGTGCAGTCAGATTTAGTATGTGGCAGGGGATTTCTGGGCCAAGTTTCCTGGTTACAGACAAATATTTAGTACTGGTTTGAGCTGATTTACATGTATTTTGGACCATTTTTACAGCAATATTTGGGTTAAGTATTTTCTGTTCAGACATGTAATGCTCCAAATGTGCCTAAAATATCCCCCTTTATTATTAAAACAAGCAAGAAATCAAATGTGGGCTTCAGATTGGCTATATCATGATATACTTGACACCCCCCACCATGAGGGGAGGCCAGGGGCACCCCCACCCCCGGAAATTGAAATTCTAAAACTGGCCCTCGAGTGGACCAGACCAATACATATTCATTCCCTGATATAAACTGAGTTTCCTGTGAAAATTTCAGCAAGATTGGTCAACTTTAAGAGGTGGTTTAGACTGATCTGGCATTTTATGAAATCCTCGCCACCTACACTCCCTGAACCTGTACTTTGGACTAGATATGCATTTCTGAAGGAACACACTACTAAAATTCATTCAAGTGGCGACTCCTGTGGGGCACAATATGGTTTACAACCTTAAATCTGCCTTTGGTGAGAAAATATCAGCCTATCCTGATACAGCCACCTGGGGCTGTATTTTCGCCTTCCTGGAGCCTATTTGACACAGGTGACACCACTGGTACACCAGATGTAATCCTAAAACCTGTGCAGTCAGATTTAGTATGTGGCAGGGGATTTCTGGGCCAAGTTTCCTGGTTACAGACAAATATTTAGTACTGGTTTGAGCTGATTTACATGTATTTTGGACCATTTTTACAGCAATATTTGGGTTAAGTATTTTCTGTTCAGACATGTAATGCTCCAAATGTGCCTAAAATATCCCCCTTTATTATTAAAACAAGCAAGAAATCAAATGTGGGCTTCAGATTGGCTATATCATGATATACTTGACACCCCCCACCATGAGGGGAGGCCAGGGGCACCCCCACCCCCGGAAATTGAAATTCTAAACCTGGCCCTCGAGTGGACCAGACCAATACATATTCATTCCCTGATATAAACTGAGTTTCCTGTGAAAATTTCAGCAAGATTGGTCAACTTTAAGAGGTGGTTTAGACTGATCTGGCATTTTATGAAATCCTCGCCACCTACACTCCCTGAACCTGTACTTTGGACTAGATATGCATTTCTGAAGGAACACACTACTAAAATTCATTCAAGTGGCGACTCCTGTGGGGCACAATATGGTTTACAACCTTAAATCTGCCTTTGGTGAGAAAATATCAGCCTATCCTGATACAGCCACCTGGGGCTGTATTTTCGCCTTCCTGGAGCCTATTTGACACAGGTGACACCACTGGTACACCAGATGTAATCCTAAAACCTGTGCAGTCAGATTTAGTATGTGGCAGGGGATTTCTGGGCCAAGTTTCCTGGTTACAGACAAATATTTAGTACTGGTTTGAGCTGATTTACATGTATTTTGGACCATTTTTACAGCAATATTTGGGTTAAGTATTTTCTGTTCAGACATGTAATGCTCCAAATGTGCCTAAAATATCCCCCTTTATTATTAAAACAAGCAAGAAATCAAATGTGGGCTTCAGATTGGCTATATCATGATATACTTGACACCCCCCACCATGAGGGGAGGCCAGGGGCACCCCCACCCCCGGAAATTGAAATTCTAAAACTGGCCCTCGAGTGGACCAGACCAATACATATTCATTCCCTGATATAAACTGAGTTTCCTGTGAAAATTTCAGCAAGATTGGTCAACTTTAAGAGGTGGTTTAGACTGATCTGGCATTTTATGAAATCCTCGCCACCTACACTCCCTGAACCTGTACTTTGGACTAGATATGCATTTCTGAAGGAACACACTACTAAAATTCATTCAAGTGGCGACTCCTGTGGGGCACAATATGGTTTACAACCTTAAATCTGCCTTTGGTGAGAAAATATCAGCCTATCCTGATACAGCCACCTGGGGCTGTATTTTCGCCTTCCTGGAGCCTATTTGACACAGGTGACACCACTGGTACACCAGATGTAATCCTAAAACCTGTGCAGTCAGATTTAGTATGTGGCAGGGGATTTCTGGGCCAAGTTTCCTGGTTACAGACAAATATTTAGTACTGGTTTGAGCTGATTTACATGTATTTTGGACCATTTTTACAGCAATATTTGGGTTAAGTATTTTCTGTTCAGACATGTAATGCTCCAAATGTGCCTAAAATATCCCCCTTTATTATTAAAACAAGCAAGAAATCAAATGTGGGCTTCAGATTGGCTATATCATGATATACTTGACACCCCCCACCATGAGGGGAGGCCAGGGGCACCCCCACCCCCGGAAATTGAAATTCTAAAACTGGCCCTCGAGTGGACCAGACCAATACATATTCATTCCCTGATATAAACTGAGTTTCCTGTGAAAATTTCAGCAAGATTGGTCAACTTTAAGAGGTGGTTTAGACTGATCTGGCATTTTATGAAATCCTCGCCACCTACACTCCCTGAACCTGTACTTTGGACTAGATATGCATTTCTGAAGGAACACACTACTAAAATTCATTCAAGTGGCGACTCCTGTGGGGCACAATATGGTTTACAACCTTAAATCTGCCTTTGGTGAGAAAATATCAGCCTATCCTGATACAGCCACCTGGGGCTGTATTTTCGCCTTCCTGGAGCCTATTTGACACAGGTGACACCACTGGTACACCAGATGTAATCCTAAAACCTGTGCAGTCAGATTTAGTATGTGGCAGGGGATTTCTGGGCCAAGTTTCCTGGTTACAGACAAATATTTAGTACTGGTTTGAGCTGATTTACATGTATTTTGGACCATTTTTACAGCAATATTTGGGTTAAGTATTTTCTGTTCAGACATGTAATGCTCCAAATGTGCCTAAAATATCCCCCTTTATTATTAAAACAAGCAAGAAATCAAATGTGGGCTTCAGATTGGCTATATCATGATATACTTGACACCCCCCACCATGAGGGGAGGCCAGGGGCACCCCCACCCCCGGAAATTGAAATTCTAAACCTGGCCCTCGAGTGGACCAGACCAATACATATTCATTCCCTGATATAAACTGAGTTTCCTGTGAAAATTTCAGCAAGATTGGTCAACTTTAAGAGGTGGTTTAGACTGATCTGGCATTTTATGAAATCCTCGCCACCTACACTCCCTGAACCTGTACTTTGGACTAGATATGCATTTCTGAAGGAACACACTACTAAAATTCATTCAAGTGGCGACTCCTGTGGGGCACAATATGGTTTACAACCTTAAATCTGCCTTTGGTGAGAAAATATCAGCCTATCCTGATACAGCCACCTGGGGCTGTATTTTCGCCTTCCTGGAGCCTATTTGACACAGGTGACACCACTGGTACACCAGATGTAATCCTAAAACCTGTGCAGTCAGATTTAGTATGTGGCAGGGGATTTCTGGGCCAAGTTTCCTGGTTACAGACAAATATTTAGTACTGGTTTGAGCTGATTTACATGTATTTTGGACCATTTTTACAGCAATATTTGGGTTAAGTATTTTCTGTTCAGACATGTAATGCTCCAAATGTGCCTAAAATATCCCCCTTTATTATTAAAACAAGCAAGAAATCAAATGTGGGCTTCAGATTGGCTATATCATGATATACTTGACACCCCCCACCATGAGGGGAGGCCAGGGGCACCCCCACCCCCGGAAATTGAAATTCTAAAACTGGCCCTCGAGTGGACCAGACCAATACATATTCATTCCCTGATATAAACTGAGTTTCCTGTGAAAATTTCAGCAAGATTGGTCAACTTTAAGAGGTGGTTTAGACTGATCTGGCATTTTATGAAATCCTCGCCACCTACACTCCCTGAACCTGTACTTTGGACTAGATATGCATTTCTGAAGGAACACACTACTAAAATTCATTCAAGTGGCGACTCCTGTGGGGCACAATATGGTTTACAACCTTAAATCTGCCTTTGGTGAGAAAATATCAGCCTATCCTGATACAGCCACCTGGGGCTGTATTTTCGCCTTCCTGGAGCCTATTTGACACAGGTGACACCACTGGTACACCAGATGTAATCCTAAAACCTGTGCAGTCAGATTTAGTATGTGGCAGGGGATTTCTGGGCCAAGTTTCCTGGTTACAGACAAATATTTAGTACTGGTTTGAGCTGATTTACATGTATTTTGGACCATTTTTACAGCAATATTTGGGTTAAGTATTTTCTGTTCAGACATGTAATGCTCCAAATGTGCCTAAAATATCCCCCTTTATTATTAAAACAAGCAAGAAATCAAATGTGGGCTTCAGATTGGCTATATCATGATATACTTGACACCCCCCACCATGAGGGGAGGCCAGGGGCACCCCCACCCCCGGAAATTGAAATTCTAAACCTGGCCCTCGAGTGGACCAGACCAATACATATTCATTCCCTGATATAAACTGAGTTTCCTGTGAAAATTTCAGCAAGATTGGTCAACTTTAAGAGGTGGTTTAGACTGATCTGGCATTTTATGAAATCCTCGCCACCTACACTCCCTGAACCTGTACTTTGGACTAGATATGCATTTCTGAAGGAACACACTACTAAAATTCATTCAAGTGGCGACTCCTGTGGGGCACAATATGGTTTACAACCTTAAATCTGCCTTTGGTGAGAAAATATCAGCCTATCCTGATACAGCCACCTGGGGCTGTATTTTCGCCTTCCTGGAGCCTATTTGACACAGGTGACACCACTGGTACACCAGATGTAATCCTAAAACCTGTGCAGTCAGATTTAGTATGTGGCAGGGGATTTCTGGGCCAAGTTTCCTGGTTACAGACAAATATTTAGTACTGGTTTGAGCTGATTTACATGTATTTTGGACCATTTTTACAGCAATATTTGGGTTAAGTATTTTCTGTTCAGACATGTAATGCTCCAAATGTGCCTAAAATATCCCCCTTTATTATTAAAACAAGCAAGAAATCAAATGTGGGCTTCAGATTGGCTATATCATGATATACTTGACACCCCCCACCATGAGGGGAGGCCAGGGGCACCCCCACCCCCGGAAATTGAAATTCTAAAACTGGCCCTCGAGTGGACCAGACCAATACATATTCATTCCCTGATATAAACTGAGTTTCCTGTGAAAATTTCAGCAAGATTGGTCAACTTTAAGAGGTGGTTTAGACTGATCTGGCATTTTATGAAATCCTCGCCACCTACACTCCCTGAACCTGTACTTTGGACTAGATATGCATTTCTGAAGGAACACACTACTAAAATTCATTCAAGTGGCGACTCCTGTGGGGCACAATATGGTTTACAACCTTAAATCTGCCTTTGGTGAGAAAATATCAGCCTATCCTGATACAGCCACCTGGGGCTGTATTTTCGCCTTCCTGGAGCCTATTTGACACAGGTGACACCACTGGTACACCAGATGTAATCCTAAAACCTGTGCAGTCAGATTTAGTATGTGGCAGGGGATTTCTGGGCCAAGTTTCCTGGTTACAGACAAATATTTAGTACTGGTTTGAGCTGATTTACATGTATTTTGGACCATTTTTACAGCAATATTTGGGTTAAGTATTTTCTGTTCAGACATGTAATGCTCCAAATGTGCCTAAAATATCCCCCTTTATTATTAAAACAAGCAAGAAATCAAATGTGGGCTTCAGATTGGCTATATCATGATATACTTGACACCCCCCACCATGAGGGGAGGCCAGGGGCACCCCCACCCCCGGAAATTGAAATTCTAAAACTGGCCCTCGAGTGGACCAGACCAATACATATTCATTCCCTGATATAAACTGAGTTTCCTGTGAAAATTTCAGCAAGATTGGTCAACTTTAAGAGGTGGTTTAGACTGATCTGGCATTTTATGAAATCCTCGCCACCTACACTCCCTGAACCTGTACTTTGGACTAGATATGCATTTCTGAAGGAACACACTACTAAAATTCATTCAAGTGGCGACTCCTGTGGGGCACAATATGGTTTACAACCTTAAATCTGCCTTTGGTGAGAAAATATCAGCCTATCCTGATACAGCCACCTGGGGCTGTATTTTCGCCTTCCTGGAGCCTATTTGACACAGGTGACACCACTGGTACACCAGATGTAATCCTAAAACCTGTGCAGTCAGATTTAGTATGTGGCAGGGGATTTCTGGGCCAAGTTTCCTGGTTACAGACAAATATTTAGTACTGGTTTGAGCTGATTTACATGTATTTTGGACCATTTTTACAGCAATATTTGGGTTAAGTATTTTCTGTTCAGACATGTAATGCTCCAAATGTGCCTAAAATATCCCCCTTTATTATTAAAACAAGCAAGAAATCAAATGTGGGCTTCAGATTGGCTATATCATGATATACTTGACACCCCCCCACCATGAGGGGAGGCCAGGGGCACCCCCACCCCCGGAAATTGAAATTCTAAAACTGGCCCTCGAGTGGACCAGACCAATACATATTCATTCCCTGATATAAACTGAGTTTCCTGTGAAAATTTCAGCAAGATTGGTCAACTTTAAGAGGTGGTTTAGACTGATCTGGCATTTTATGAAATCCTCGCCACCTACACTCCCTGAACCTGTACTTTGGACTAGATATGCATTTCTGAAGGAACACACTACTAAAATTCATTCAAGTGGCGACTCCTGTGGGGCACAATATGGTTTACAACCTTAAATCTGCCTTTGGTGAGAAAATATCAGCCTATCCTGATACAGCCACCTGGGGCTGTATTTTCGCCTTCCTGGAGCCTATTTGACACAGGTGACACCACTGGTACACCAGATGTAATCCTAAAACCTGTGCAGTCAGATTTAGTATGTGGCAGGGGATTTCTGGGCCAAGTTTCCTGGTTACAGACAAATATTTAGTACTGGTTTGAGCTGATTTACATGTATTTTGGACCATTTTTACAGCAATATTTGGGTTAAGTATTTTCTGTTCAGACATGTAATGCTCCAAATGTGCCTAAAATATCCCCCTTTATTATTAAAACAAGCAAGAAATCAAATGTGGGCTTCAGATTGGCTATATCATGATATACTTGACACCCCCCACCATGAGGGGAGGCCAGGGGCACCCCCACCCCCGGAAATTGAAATTCTAAAACTGGCCCTCGAGTGGACCAGACCAATACATATTCATTCCCTGATATAAACTGAGTTTCCTGTGAAAATTTCAGCAAGATTGGTCAACTTTAAGAGGTGGTTTAGACTGATCTGGCATTTTATGAAATCCTCGCCACCTACACTCCCTGAACCTGTACTTTGGACTAGATATGCATTTCTGAAGGAACACACTACTAAAATTCATTCAAGTGGCGACTCCTGTGGGGCACAATATGGTTTACAACCTTAAATCTGCCTTTGGTGAGAAAATATCAGCCTATCCTGATACAGCCACCTGGGGCTGTATTTTCGCCTTCCTGGAGCCTATTTGACACAGGTGACACCACTGGTACACCAGATGTAATCCTAAAACCTGTGCAGTCAGATTTAGTATGTGGCAGGGGATTTCTGGGCCAAGTTTCCTGGTTACAGACAAATATTTAGTACTGGTTTGAGCTGATTTACATGTATTTTGGACCATTTTTACAGCAATATTTGGGTTAAGTATTTTCTGTTCAGACATGTAATGCTCCAAATGTGCCTAAAATATCCCCCTTTATTATTAAAACAAGCAAGAAATCAAATGTGGGCTTCAGATTGGCTATATCATGATATACTTGACACCCCCCACCATGAGGGGAGGCCAGGGGCACCCCCACCCCCGGAAATTGAAATTCTAAAACTGGCCCTCGAGTGGACCAGACCAATACATATTCATTCCCTGATATAAACTGAGTTTCCTGTGAAAATTTCAGCAAGATTGGTCAACTTTAAGAGGTGGTTTAGACTGATCTGGCATTTTATGAAATCCTCGCCACCTACACTCCCTGAACCTGTACTTTGGACTAGATATGCATTTCTGAAGGAACACACTACTAAAATTCATTCAAGTGGCGACTCCTGTGGGGCACAATATGGTTTACAACCTTAAATCTGCCTTTGGTGAGAAAATATCAGCCTATCCTGATACAGCCACCTGGGGCTGTATTTTCGCCTTCCTGGAGCCTATTTGACACAGGTGACACCACTGGTACACCAGATGTAATCCTAAAACCTGTGCAGTCAGATTTAGTATGTGGCAGGGATTTCTGGGCCAAGTTTCCTGGTTACAGACAAATATTTAGTACTGGTTTGAGCTGATTTACATGTATTTTGGACCATTTTTACAGCAATATTTGGGTTAAGTATTTTCTGTTCAGACATGTAATGCTCCAAATGTGCCTAAAATATCCCCCTTTATTATTAAAACAAGCAAGAAATCAAATGTGGGCTTCAGATTGGCTATATCATGATATACTTGACACCCCCCACCATGAGGGGAGGCCAGGGGCACCCCCACCCCCGGAAATTGAAATTCTAAACCTGGCCCTCGAGTGGACCAGACCAATACATATTCATTCCCTGATATAAACTGAGTTTCCTGTGAAAATTTCAGCAAGATTGGTCAACTTTAAGAGGTGGTTTAGACTGATCTGGCATTTTATGAAATCCTCGCCACCTACACTCCCTGAACCTGTACTTTGGACTAGATATGCATTTCTGAAGGAACACACTACTAAAATTCATTCAAGTGGCGACTCCTGTGGGGCACAATATGGTTTACAACCTTAAATCTGCCTTTGGTGAGAAAATATCAGCCTATCCTGATACAGCCACCTGGGGCTGTATTTTCGCCTTCCTGGAGCCTATTTGACACAGGTGACACCACTGGTACACCAGATGTAATCCTAAAACCTGTGCAGTCAGATTTAGTATGTGGCAGGGGATTTCTGGGCCAAGTTTCCTGGTTACAGACAAATATTTAGTACTGGTTTTGAGCTGATTTACATGTATTTTGGACCATTTTTACAGCAATATTTGGGTTAAGTATTTTCTGTTCAGACATGTAATGCTCCAAATGTGCCTAAAATATCCCCCTTTATTATTAAAACAAGCAAGAAATCAAATGTGGGCTTCAGATTGGCTATATCATGATATACTTGACACCCCCACCATGAGGGGAGGCCAGGGGCACCCCCACCCCCGGAAATTGAAATTCTAAACCTGGCCCTCGAGTGGACCAGACCAATACATATTCATTCCCTGATATAAACTGAGTTTCCTGTGAAAATTTCAGCAAGATTGGTCAACTTTAAGAGGTGGTTTAGACTGATCTGGCATTTTATGAAATCCTCGCCACCTACACTCCCTGAACCTGTACTTTGGACTAGATATGCATTTCTGAAGGAACACACTACTAAAATTCATTCAAGTGGCGACTCCTGTGGGGCACAATATGGTTTACAACCTTAAATCTGCCTTTGGTGAGAAAATATCAGCCTATCCTGATACAGCCACCTGGGGCTGTATTTTCGCCTTCCTGGAGCCTATTTGACACAGGTGACACCACTGGTACACCAGATGTAATCCTAAAACCTGTGCAGTCAGATTTAGTATGTGGCAGGGGATTTCTGGGCCAAGTTTCCTGGTTACAGACAAATATTTAGTACTGGTTTGAGCTGATTTACATGTATTTTGGACCATTTTTACAGCAATATTTGGGTTAAGTATTTTCTGTTCAGACATGTAATGCTCCAAATGTGCCTAAAATATCCCCCTTTATTATTAAAACAAGCAAGAAATCAAATGTGGGCTTCAGATTGGCTATATCATGATATACTTGACACCCCCCACCATGAGGGGAGGCCAGGGGCACCCCCACCCCCGGAAATTGAAATTCTAAACCTGGCCCTCGAGTGGACCAGACCAATACATATTCATTCCCTGATATAAACTGAGTTTCCTGTGAAAATTTCAGCAAGATTGGTCAACTTTAAGAGGTGGTTTAGACTGATCTGGCATTTTATGAAATCCTCGCCACCTACACTCCCTGAACCTGTACTTTGGACTAGATATGCATTTCTGAAGGAACACACTACTAAAATTCATTCAAGTGGCGACTCCTGTGGGGCACAATATGGTTTACAACCTTAAATCTGCCTTTGGTGAGAAAATATCAGCCTATCCTGATACAGCCACCTGGGGCTGTATTTTCGCCTTCCTGGAGCCTATTTGACACAGGTGACACCACTGGTACACCAGATGTAATCCTAAAACCTGTGCAGTCAGATTTAGTATGTGGCAGGGGATTTCTGGGCCAAGTTTCCTGGTTACAGACAAATATTTAGTACTGGTTTGAGCTGATTTACATGTATTTTGGACCATTTTTACAGCAATATTTGGGTTAAGTATTTTCTGTTCAGACATGTAATGCTCCAAATGTGCCTAAAATATCCCCCTTTATTATTAAAACAAGCAAGAAATCAAATGTGGGCTTCAGATTGGCTATATCATGATATACTTGACACCCCCCACCATGAGGGGAGGCCAGGGGCACCCCCACCCCCGGAAATTGAAATTCTAAAACTGGCCCTCGAGTGGACCAGACCAATACATATTCATTCCCTGATATAAACTGAGTTTCCTGTGAAAATTTCAGCAAGATTGGTCAACTTTAAGAGGTGGTTTAGACTGATCTGGCATTTTATGAAATCCTCGCCACCTACACTCCCTGAACCTGTACTTTGGACTAGATATGCATTTCTGAAGGAACACACTACTAAAATTCATTCAAGTGGCGACTCCTGTGGGGCACAATATGGTTTACAACCTTAAATCTGCCTTTGGTGAGAAAATATCAGCCTATCCTGATACAGCCACCTGGGGCTGTATTTTCGCCTTCCTGGAGCCTATTTGACACAGGTGACACCACTGGTACACCAGATGTAATCCTAAAACCTGTGCAGTCAGATTTAGTATGTGGCAGGGGATTTCTGGGCCAAGTTTCCTGGTTACAGACAAATATTTAGTACTGGTTTGAGCTGATTTACATGTATTTTGGACCATTTTTACAGCAATATTTGGGTTAAGTATTTTCTGTTCAGACATGTAATGCTCCAAATGTGCCTAAAATATCCCCCTTTATTATTAAAACAAGCAAGAAATCAAATGTGGGCTTCAGATTGGCTATATCATGATATACTTGACACCCCCCACCATGAGGGGAGGCCAGGGGCACCCCCACCCCCGGAAATTGAAATTCTAAAACTGGCCCTCGAGTGGACCAGACCAATACATATTCATTCCCTGATATAAACTGAGTTTCCTGTGAAAATTTCAGCAAGATTGGTCAACTTTAAGAGGTGGTTTAGACTGATCTGGCATTTTATGAAATCCTCGCCACCTACACTCCCTGAACCTGTACTTTGGACTAGATATGCATTTCTGAAGGAACACACTACTAAAATTCATTCAAGTGGCGACTCCTGTGGGGCACAATATGGTTTACAACCTTAAATCTGCCTTTGGTGAGAAAATATCAGCCTATCCTGATACAGCCACCTGGGGCTGTATTTTCGCCTTCCTGGAGCCTATTTGACACAGGTGACACCACTGGTACACCAGATGTAATCCTAAAACCTGTGCAGTCAGATTTAGTATGTGGCAGGGGATTTCTGGGCCAAGTTTCCTGGTTACAGACAAATATTTAGTACTGGTTTGAGCTGATTTACATGTATTTTGGACCATTTTTACAGCAATATTTGGGTTAAGTATTTTCTGTTCAGACATGTAATGCTCCAAATGTGCCTAAAATATCCCCCTTTATTATTAAAACAAGCAAGAAATCAAATGTGGGCTTCAGATTGGCTATATCATGATATACTTGACACCCCCCACCATGAGGGGAGGCCAGGGGCACCCCCACCCCCGGAAATTGAAATTCTAAAACTGGCCCTCGAGTGGACCAGACCAATACATATTCATTCCCTGATATAAACTGAGTTTCCTGTGAAAATTTCAGCAAGATTGGTCAACTTTAAGAGGTGGTTTAGACTGATCTGGCATTTTATGAAATCCTCGCCACCTACACTCCCTGAACCTGTACTTTGGACTAGATATGCATTTCTGAAGGAACACACTACTAAAATTCATTCAAGTGGCGACTCCTGTGGGGCACAATATGGTTTACAACCTTAAATCTGCCTTTGGTGAGAAAATATCAGCCTATCCTGATACAGCCACCTGGGGCTGTATTTTCGCCTTCCTGGAGCCTATTTGACACAGGTGACACCACTGGTACACCAGATGTAATCCTAAAACCTGTGCAGTCAGATTTAGTATGTGGCAGGGGATTTCTGGGCCAAGTTTCCTGGTTACAGACAAATATTTAGTACTGGTTTGAGCTGATTTACATGTATTTTGGACCATTTTTACAGCAATATTTGGGTTAAGTATTTTCTGTTCAGACATGTAATGCTCCAAATGTGCCTAAAATATCCCCCTTTATTATTAAAACAAGCAAGAAATCAAATGTGGGCTTCAGATTGGCTATATCATGATATACTTGACACCCCCCACCATGAGGGGAGGCCAGGGGCACCCCCACCCCCGGAAATTGAAATTCTAAAACTGGCCCTCGAGTGGACCAGACCAATACATATTCATTCCCTGATATAAACTGAGTTTCCTGTGAAAATTTCAGCAAGATTGGTCAACTTTAAGAGGTGGTTTAGACTGATCTGGCATTTTATGAAATCCTCGCCACCTACACTCCCTGAACCTGTACTTTGGACTAGATATGCATTTCTGAAGGAACACACTACTAAAATTCATTCAAGTGGCGACTCCTGTGGGGCACAATATGGTTTACAACCTTAAATCTGCCTTTGGTGAGAAAATATCAGCCTATCCTGATACAGCCACCTGGGGCTGTATTTTCGCCTTCCTGGAGCCTATTTGACACAGGTGACACCACTGGTACACCAGATGTAATCCTAAAACCTGTGCAGTCAGATTTAGTATGTGGCAGGGGATTTCTGGGCCAAGTTTCCTGGTTACAGACAAATATTTAGTACTGGTTTGAGCTGATTTACATGTATTTTGGACCATTTTTACAGCAATATTTGGGTTAAGTATTTTCTGTTCAGACATGTAATGCTCCAAATGTGCCTAAAATATCCCCCTTTATTATTAAAACAAGCAAGAAATCAAATGTGGGCTTCAGATTGGCTATATCATGATATACTTGACACCCCCCACCATGAGGGGAGGCCAGGGGCACCCCCACCCCCGGAAATTGAAATTCTAAAACTGGCCCTCGAGTGGACCAGACCAATACATATTCATTCCCTGATATAAACTGAGTTTCCTGTGAAAATTTCAGCAAGATTGGTCAACTTTAAGAGGTGGTTTAGACTGATCTGGCATTTTATGAAATCCTCGCCACCTACACTCCCTGAACCTGTACTTTGGACTAGATATGCATTTCTGAAGGAACACACTACTAAAATTCATTCAAGTGGCGACTCCTGTGGGGCACAATATGGTTTACAACCTTAAATCTGCCTTTGGTGAGAAAATATCAGCCTATCCTGATACAGCCACCTGGGGCTGTATTTTCGCCTTCCTGGAGCCTATTTGACACAGGTGACACCACTGGTACACCAGATGTAATCCTAAAACCTGTGCAGTCAGATTTAGTATGTGGCAGGGGATTTCTGGGCCAAGTTTCCTGGTTACAGACAAATATTTAGTACTGGTTTGAGCTGATTTACATGTATTTTGGACCATTTTTACAGCAATATTTGGGTTAAGTATTTTCTGTTCAGACATGTAATGCTCCAAATGTGCCTAAAATATCCCCCTTTATTATTAAAACAAGCAAGAAATCAAATGTGGGCTTCAGATTGGCTATATCATGATATACTTGACACCCCCACCATGAGGGGAGGCCAGGGGCACCCCCACCCCGGAAATTGAAATTCTAAACCTGGCCCTCGAGTGGACCAGACCAATACATATTCATTCCCTGATATAAACTGAGTTTCCTGTGAAAATTTCAGCAAGATTGGTCAACTTTAAGAGGTGGTTTAGACTGATCTGGCATTTTATGAAATCCTCGCCACCTACACT